>UNPT01000351.1:0-55270 GCA_900536445.1 Hymenoscyphus occultus
ATTTTACAAATCCTGTAGCCTAGGGAACCCCCCTAGCGTCCTTTGCCCCGATTGGGGCTATATAGAACCTAGCACTAGAGGCTAGTTGTATTCGATAGACGTTAAATATAAATAAATAAATAAATAAATAAATAAATAAATAAATAAATAAATATCCAGAAGCGACAACCCAACTCAGACATAAGAACCGTAACATTCCTGTGAGCATCTAAAGAGAGCCCAAGCCCCAAAACATTTACCTGTTTTAAAGAGTCACTCGCTTTGCCTTTGTCGATTTGCTTAGTCCCAAGTTCTTTCACTTATTTTACCTTCACCTATTTTTCCGTTTTCTATCTTGAATTTCCAAAATGTTCATCGAAGCAATTCTCTTGTTCATATCATGCAATTTAACCGAGGGCTATCATGTGTTGCCTCCAGCTCGTTTCACTGGTCCATTCCCAACTATTACACATTCATCAATTCAAACCAACCCTCCTATTCTCCCTCGAGACTCACTTCCTATTCCGACTCTAATAGTAGGGCCAATTTCACACTATTAAGTGACGAAGGTCAGCCTGTCCTTTCAAAGACTGTAGAGCGACACTAAACCTGCTTTAGTTATATCCAACTCAACCATCTGGCAATTCGAAAACTATTATGGTCTCGGATCCAGGAGCCACTTCATTTCCCAATGATGGAATCGACATTCTCCTGGGGCCAGATGTAGGGAAGCACTTGGCCGATGTCTTCCAGCCCTCACAATGCAAACGAGGCATTACACTAACCTGCCAAGAAAACATACTCGCTGTATTGAACACGGACGATAGTGTCGAACTACAAGCTCGCCAGATACCCTCTATTGGGCCTGGCGTGAAAGTAATTGGTCTCTACTTCTCGTATCTGACATATCTATGGGCGCGGATTCAAGAAGATGAATTGAAAATTCATCCTGCCCCTCGCCTGCAACTTTCTGCCCTCCACTATCCGAAAGCTGATCACGATCAAATTGCTTCTTGGCAGGGTGACGATTCTCCTGATAGAGCGGTGTTTGCGACTACCGTGGGAGATATTCATGCCGTCACGTAAGCGAAGTTCCCTTAATCGCTCTACAGAACCCATGTGCTGGTGGTCCAAAATAAACCTGTTCCTTACTCATTACTCTCGGATCCTGGCTCAATCGGAAGAGAAATGCTAATTCTTGATTTGCTGCAGAGTAACCTTGACGGCAACCGCGCCTCCAGAAAGCGCTACAATGTATGCATGCAAGTGTCGTTTCTATCCTTGGGCAACTCTGCTAATAGACACCAACAGGCCGCCACCAACTTGGACCAAGAGCCCAGAAGGTGATATTGAAATACTATTTTCACCGCAAGTCGTCGATGCTCTCAATTTAATTCTTGACCAAGTAATATGTGCTCGCGATCTTGAGTCACAGACTACACAATGTGAGTTGAACCCAACCTGGACCTCAATGACTTATCACTAATTGCCACAGGCCAACGACGTAGCCTCCGAGCCATGTTAATGTCTGGGCATATCTGGACGCAATTGTGGAGGTCATTGTTGATTCTGGGAGACATACCATTTGATACACCCCCTCCAAATGTCCAAGATACCATTGACTCGATCAAACTATGGTCTGAATCGTTTCGAGCCGATTTTCCGATTGAAAAGGTAGACCGCATTATAATTGCTCTTTCAGGTGTTGTTAGCAGACGAATGGGAGGGCGGCCGATTGACAAAGTCAAAGTTTATCGCCTGCAACAAGACCAGAAGCAAAAGGAGGAAGAAGATAAAAAGGAAAAGGTCGAGGAGGAAGAGAAGAAGAAACAATGCCCTCCTGACGATCGTACACCGTTTTGCGCAAATTGTGGAGGCGATGGAATATCTCCATTTACATTCAATACCTGCCCTGGTGTAAGTCTTCAAACAGAAAGTTTTGTTTGGTTACTGCTAAATTATGAAACTTTAGGATCCCGAGAATAATAATGACCTACAAGGGTAAGATTACTGGTTTCCACATCCCCCTTATTGATAACAACACTGATACTTGGTTCAAGTTGTAAATGTTTACCTAGAGGTGACATAAGAGCTTTTAACCCATATGGAAGCCTAGACGCTACTCTCTTGGTATGGCAAAGTATATTCCAACACGAAGACAATTTCTCCTTCAGTTCCAGTTCCAGCTCCTCTACCTCCACCCTCACCACCTCCACCACCTCCCCCGCCCCCTCTTCCAGCGCCCAGTCTATCTGGCCAAACCTGTTACCAAAAGGCAGATTTCTCAGAGCCTGGGACAGGGGGTATTGATTCAAAGGCACAAAACGCATACTCTCGGCAATTTTGCAAAGACTGGGAGGATCAGAAGATGACATCTGCATCCCCAGCCTTGAAACGCAACCCCGAGGACGTCAGTTTCAGCAGTACTAATCCGTATAAGCCGTATCATTTTACCATCTCCTGGATCAAAGATTGTCAGACTGCAGCAGTAGAGCAAAGTGTACAGCTACCGCTTGGTCCGGAGCATGCATTGGGAGCAAACTGCGAATTGTTTGTGAGAGAGAATTTTCTGCATTGTAGGTCTAGATTTTGCCCCACCAAAGGTATGTGATCTCTAATGGTACTTCAGGTAACAATGGAGGAGTTGGTGGTTATAGAGACGCCGGATGTCTTAGATACAGCTTTTCGGCGACCAGAGATATAGATGCCGCCTAGAATCTAAAAACAGAACAACGTCCAAGAATACGACATATTCACACAACCGGGCAACCCAAGCTAGCCAAATCGAGAGAGATTAGATGCAGTGCGTAAGTGGATCACAGTCGTTAGGCAATATATAACTATGAGAGTTTAATCTTTGTAGCGAGCCATGAGCCATGAAAACATCAAGTTTCAACATTGTGTCCATTCTACTTGACCTTCATACCTCCATTTACATAGAAAAGAGTCTTTTGAGCTAGTCTCTTTAATTCTCATTATACATACATCTTATCTTCATCTATACTCATACAAACCATCTACCCACCTCAACTTTCAACCCGCTCAGAGTGGAATAATTAACACAAATATATACAACACCAGCCCAACTCTACGCACCATCCTCATCAATAAACTCCGTCTCAGGCTTCCCCTCCATCCCCAACTCCTTTACTACCCACTCACTCCCCACCCACCCCTTCTTCTCCCCCAAGAACACCATACTACCCTCGCCCCTCGCCAGCGGGTCAACAACGTACCTCTGCGCCACATCTCTCACCTGCTCCGCCGTAACATCAAGCAACTGCTCCCGTCTATCCTGCTGCATCTCATCCGTAACGCCGCTGAGGAACTTTGTCATCCCTTCATCACTCACACTCCTCGGCGCATCCACGCTCTGGAAAACCGATAGCTTAGCTTCCTCGAGATCCTGTGGCGACCATTGTTTATCAACGGCCCATTGGCCTGCGTTTCGCATGATGGTCATGGTATTCTCCGGATTGGGGTCACGGTAAGAGTAGAATCCAAAGACGCCGTTGAGGCCCTTAGAGTAGGCTCCTCCTCCATAAGCACCACCCTTTTCGCGGATTTCGTGGTGGAGATGTTTATGGGTGAGAAGTTGGGAGAGGATTTGTAGAGGGGCACCAGAAGGACTGGTATACGAGACGGTTGGGAGGGCCAAAGCACCGTAGTATACTTGGTATGGGAGAGGGAAGAAAGTCTTGGAGTTTCGTGACAGTTCGGGGGATTTGGAAGCCGGAGATGAACCGGCACCGCCGGGTAAGGAGGAGAGGAACTTTTGTAGCAATGCCTCATTGCTGGAGACGCTTTCACTGCCACATGTGATAGCAGTACGAAATGTGCTGGATCCGGAGAAGGCAAGCTTTTGAATGGCCTTGAGTTTTTCGATCACATCCGCTAGTCCTTCTGATTCGGGTCTTGACGCTAAAGATGTTATGAGTTTCACTTGTGACAAACCGCCTACCTGCTCTCGCAATTGACCGTAGCGTGAGATTGCAGCTTCGGCAACACCTCTTGCGTATACATGACCAGAAGATGCGATATTGTTGACAGCTCCATCAGCACCACCCTGTAAAAGTTGCCTGATACGGGATTGTGCTTCAGCACTATCAAAGTCGGTTTCGAGCACGAGTGTTTGCAGCAATTGAAACATATCAGGTACGTTTCGGTCCAAAGCAGTCCCTGAAAAGCTCATGCCCTCAGTGGACGACCTGAAGTCAAATGGAGACGAAGAGACATAATATCCAGCACCGATACCACCAGTCTTGAGTTTGATAAGATCTTCTAGCTGTTCCATGGTCTTGCTCTTGGTCCCTAAGCGCATTATTGAATCGGTAAAGAGTGGGATAAGAGCTCTAAGTTCCTCTGGTAGGTTCTCGAAAGTATTGACTGCTCTGAAGTAGGTCAGACCGTTTGTGGGTGCCTCCCTCCATTGCACGTCAACCTTGTCAATTTTTGAAGTTCTTAACTCAACCGCCTCCCCCTGTCGAGGTATATCCTTCACATATACACTTGGCAAACAGCTGAGATCTTGCGTGTTAGACTTCCCTTGTTCTTCGAGAAGTTCTAGTTCCTGTTTCTCCAACTGAGCCCGAGCTTCCGCTTCGCCTCCGGCACTTTTCGTGACTTCAGCAATTTTGGTTGCAAGTCGAGTAGCCTCCTCTTCGACTAATTCATTTGCGTATGTTGTTGATGGAGTCATGGTAAACGTGAGAGTGTTGTCATTCAATAGATATTTCTCCAAAATTCCTTCAAGATAGCCTCCCTCAGCAAGCTTGGCTTCGAATGCCGAAACAGTATCGTTCCAAGCTAGAGATTCAAACGGGTCAACACCCTCAAACCACTGGGGCTTAATTCTGTGCATCAGGGACATGCCAAATTTTGCGGTTTTATGCTTTAAGCTCAATTCCAACTGATGGAGATATCCGTCGATTTTGGAATTATCAAATCCATTCTGATGCGCTTCCTTGAATGTTTTGTGAATTGCCTCTTTGACTTTGGGTACATCGGCCTCTTTAACGCCAGTCAATCCCACAGAAAACATGCTGATTCTTCCTGAACCATCAAAGCCGCTATTTGGACTCCATTCCGTACCCAATCCAGCTTCAATGAGATTCCGATATAGAGGTGATCCATAACCATCCATAAGCAAAGCAGATACCAAACCCAGAGAGAAATTTTCCAATATGTTAGTTGTATCTCCTAATAGCCACGAAGTTGAGGTCTTGTACTGCATATCTAGTGGAACCAAGGGGTCGATTGGTCCAGAAACTGTAACATTCTGGGGTCCACCGCTGAGATCAATTGGTCGCCGAATTTCAAAGTCGCCTTGGATCTTGTTGAAAGCGCTTAATTGCGCGTTGACCTCTTTGAGGTGGTCTCCCAGAGGCATATCACCATAAGTGAAGACCTTAGCATTACTTGGATGATAGTGTTCGGCGTGGAAATTCTTCAATTGCTCATATGTCAATTCCGTCATCTTTTGAGGATCGCCTCCGGAGTTATTGATGGCGGGGAATATATGATCCTGAAATCTGATGTAATATAGATATCCTGCATCTGACATTTGCCCCTTCATCTCATTGTATACCACGCCCTTGAAAACCAGTTTCGAATCGTCTGGGTTTACAGCCTCTCCTGCAAGAGCAACCTTTGGATTTTGTGGGCCAATTCTCCATCCTTCTTGTGTGAAATCGCTCCGCTTCAACAAGGGATGTAATGTGGCATCCAGATAAACGGACATTAAATTCTTAAAATCTTGTTCGTTGGTTGTAGAAAATGGATAAAAGGTATGGTCGGAGGCTGTAAAGGCATTCATGAAATTGGAAAGAGTTCGAGGCAGCATCTTGAAGAAGGGATCGCGGATTGGGTATCTACGAGAAATTAATATACATGGTATCAACTAAGATGAATTGCGCTTTACTTTTCACTTCCACATAGTGTTGTGTGCTCGAGGATATGAGGAATTCCTGTATCATCGGGTGGATTCGTCTTGAAGCCAATAGAAAAGACATTGTTCTTGTCTTCCCGAGCGACATGTAGATAGTCTGCACCGGTTTTGTCGTGTTGCAGATGCAATGCGGTCAACTCGAGCTCGGGTACATGTTTAAAACGTAAAAGCGTGAAGCCGTGCAGTTTATCGCCTGGCTTGGGATATTGGGAGATCTCGGTCACACCCTTTCGTACTGCGCTCTTGGTAGCGCTGCGCAGCATTGCGAGTTTGCTGGTGAAGGACCAGGACTCGGGATGACCAGAAGCAGGATGAAAAAGAGAGTAGAAATAATTGTACACGAATGAAGCTTGGGGTTGGGTTGACAAATTCTAGAAGGCCATACCACCTGAGCATACGACGTAATTGCACAAATTATGATGCGCCTCGAGCCTTGCACAATCCATCTATGCAGCCGCCGCCCACTACAGAGGTGCTGGACCAATTTGCACAAGAGCAGCTACCAGCTACCAGCAGCCAATGCCAGCCAATGCCAGCCAATGCCATCGCCTGGCGCATGACTCTCTTGCCCACTATCACTCCCGTCTTCACTGTTGGCCCTGGCGTGTTGCGCACCCACCAACTTGGGAGCTAACGCTGACAGTTGGAGGGGAGCGGGACGGGAGCATTTCAGACTACGGAGTCCCTACGGAGTAGAAGACATCACCACCTGTAATCTCACCATAGACCGACGAAGGCCTCAAATATACACTCTGATTACCTCATCGCGCATTCTAACCTGCTGGTAGCCATAGTGGATATATCCCTACGGACTACAGTATCTATACTGTACAAGTACATCCCTCATCATCCCACGACACTGCACTGTGCTGCGCTGCGCTGCTCTGCACTTTCCTCTCAAATTGTGGTCGTGGGCGAGGCGCTAGTCTCGTTCGGAAATAAGGTCTCTGATCTCTGGCAGACTTCTGCTCCTCCTCGCGACGAGATACCCCCAAGACGACCGCCCGTGAGATAGGAGGAATAGAGACAGGAGCAGAATCAGGTACCACATCCTCGCGACCGTGATACCGGCGACCTGGAGTGGATTCGACGATTCGACATCGCCATACCGAATTCCATCCCAACAACTGCCAGCGGATCTCACTTCGGCACCTGTGCATGCGCGCCCAACTGAACCGACCTGCTTTCCACCCCCGACCCCGAACGAAACCACGACGCCATCTCCATTCAGATGCAACATGTCGACCACTGTCAATTCCACCACCACATCAGTTCCCGCGAGTGCGAGACCCTCCGTTCCTACCAACCATTCACACGCCGACCCCGCCTACACAAATGGTCATCACCATCACCACGATGCGGCTTCGCACCAACACGCTGGAGCAGCAAATGCTGCCAAAAAGGGAAAGCAGAAGAAGGCAGCGGACCCAAACGAGACGTCCAAACTGCTAGCCGCAAAGATTTCGCAGTTGGAGCTGGGAGCTGCTGAGGACAAGGAGCAGGAAGCCGAAATTGGTTGGTCTTGCCCATATAATTTTGCATGCGCTTGAATTTTCCCCAACGAGGTGGCAAGTGTACTTTTCCGTACAAGAGTACTTGATGGGTGTTTTTGGAGAATATGACGTGGTGCACAGAAATTGGCAAAGAGGGGAACCGAATGAGCAAACAGATGGCGAACAGTGGCAAGCCATGATCGTGCTTTTTAGTACCGCTGAAGCCACTGCGCGATCCAAGAATATCCATCTGGTTGGGAGAGCCTCATCAATTTCTGTGTTGCTATAAGGATACTCTTAGATTGAGATTTCTGTTTTATTGTTACTTGAATTTGCGATAGCGAAATTTTTGCTAACGTATCTTAAAGAGCGAGAGGTCAAACGAGCAAATCGAGAACTCAACAGTCTTACCTCGAAAATGGACGATTTGCAGAAGATCGATTTCCTCCAGAAGAGAGTCACGGAACACCTGACTGACGTGAAACGATGGGAGCGAAAAAGTCGGAAGAACCAGAAGCGGGCAGATGAATTACAAAAGGAAAAGGACCAGAGAACCAACGAGCTCAGTAAACAAACCAGCATGAAACAGAAATTGGAGACTCTGTGTAGAGAACTGCAAAAGGAGAACAACAAGTTGAAGGTTCGCTTTCGAATTTTTGCGTCACTCTGGCTCAAGTACTGACAGCTTTAAATAGGCTGAGAATAGAGGTTACCAGGATTCTGAAAAAAGCAGCCACGAATCTTGGGATGAGAAGTTCAGGCAACTCCTATGGCAACTCCAGGACTATCAAGAGGCAAAGGATCACCCTCAAGCGCAAATTGTGAATATTGAGGTGGAAGACTTGTTCGTCAAATACTGCTTCCCATTCAGGCTTATTATCCTAACAAATTTAGGTTCAAACAACGCTTCAAATCCTTGATAGACCAGTATGAGTTGAGAGAGCTCCACTTTCATTCTCTCATGCGCGCAAAGGAGCTAGAAGTACAGTACAATATGGCAAGATATGACCGCGAACGTAAGGCGGCCGAGGCGGAAGTTGCTCGATCGAAAGCCCTGAACACCCAGGTTTTGACCTTCTCCAAAACCGAAAATGAGCTTCGAAATCAACTTAATATATACGTCGAGAAGTTCAAACAGGTAAGCCCAGGCGCTTTTTTGAATTGGGTATACACTATCCAATTTTCCGAGTACATATTGTGGACGAAACTGATAGCTTTCAGGTGGAGGATACGCTTAATAACAGCAATGACTTGTTTCTCACTTTCCGAAAGGAGATGGAAGATATGTCCAAGAAGACGAAGCGACTTGAGAAGGAGAATATGAATCTTACCCGAAAGCACGACTTGACCAACCAAAATATCCTCAAGATGGCCCAGGAACGAACAAAGAGCAATGAGGATCAAGAGGCTTTGCGAAAAAAGAATGAAAAGCTAACGAGTATCATCAACCAAATGCAAAAGCAAGGTAGGGGCGTACCTGGTGGTATGATCGGCAGTACGGCTGAAGGAAGTGTTGAGGGAGAGTTTCGAGAAGGGGATATGGAAGGTACCGAGAGTGAGTATGAGTATGAGGACGAGGAGGCTGAAGATGGCGATGAAGAGGGAAGTGAAGGGGAGTATGACGAAGATACCGAGGAGGAATTGCACCTTCAACAAGCTGCAAAGCCTTTTGGTCCCGTACCCCCTCCTGCCCCTCTTTCAGCGACCAATGGGCTAGTTGCTACTGCGAATGGCATTAAGCATTAATTGTACCTTTAGTGAGTAGCGACTTGAAGCAGACTTTCCAGCTTCCTATTCACATAGCGAATTCAAAGCGCCTATCCTGTATCAGCGTGTCTTGACATTAAGTCTACTCGTAGTGGTGATGAAGCTTTGATGTATACCTGAAACCGCCACCTGGGTGGTGCTTGTGACATCGAAAAGTTACACCGAGAACCTGGGGATAAGAAGATAGATACATATGTATAGAGAGGGCGTGAATATCGTAGGGTCTATTCACTGTATATTGCTACGTGAACTCCATTTTGCTTCTTGCGTGACGTTTGTAATGCGAGGAGAGCAGTGGTTGCCAGGTTCTTTGCTCACCTGCAGCCTTACCGGGTATGACAGGCACTGACAGCCTCGTAGCCGAAGACCCCCGACAACATGTTGCGGAGTACGCTAAACATTAGCGGCATGAAGCCCCAGAGATTAAAGACCTGACACAAGAGCTCGCCCATGGCATAGGTATCTCCGCAACCCCTCTCTTTCCAAAGAAAGCTCAAGTCAATGGATGCATTTATGCCTCACTGCTCACACTCCAGAGCTCCCAAATCGAGAATCAGGTCGCAATAGCTCATTCGGCATACCAACCATCTCTCCCGTCCCCAGCAGCAACACTAAGGTTTCGAGCAAACCATCACCATGGCTCCCTTACTGGAAGATCCTCGCATCCGGCAGACCTGGAATCAGTTCTCGCAGAATGCGGAGTCGGCGACCGAAACGGCCGCTGCTGGCATCTGGACCTTTCAGCATCAATATATAAACCCGTGCCTGTCATCTGTCGCGTTGGCCTTTGAGCAATGTACCGGAACCTGTTTTCCTGATCGCGACGAGCGCGCGCGACGACTGAGGGAACGCGGGCGGACGAGAGGACGGGCGGAACTCAGCTTTGACTTCTACGATGATTGGGACGAGGATGAGGGTGGTGTATTAGGGGGATGGGGAAATGATGAACTGGATCGATTACTAGCCGGAAGTGGATCGCATAGTGGCAGTAAGGGCGTTGATCAAGCGCCGAGGAGGAAAAGAGGCATGAGTTATGGGACGAGAAGTAGGCGCAAGAGTTTGGAACCCGACCCGACTATTATTCCGAGCACGAATAGTTTGGGATTTCTTGGACGGTTGCCCTTCAAATTTGGAGGGACGTTGAGGTATAAGCCTAGTGCGGCGGATCTACAAGAACATCCTGGGGCTTCGAGGTCGGAATATTTCGATCAGGAAGGGGAGCCGTTGATGCCGGATGATGATACTGATGACGGTGACGATGACAATCACCAGCATGATAAGGGACATAGAAGGAAAAGAAGCTCCACGATGAGCTCTGGCGAGACCTCAGATTCATTTCGCTCACGGGGAGATATATTCCCTAGTGATGGAGAGGATGATGCAGTTCCATTGCCTGACGAATTTGCTATGGTGCTAGAGAGACGAGGAACAAACTCTAATATGGATGATAAGAGCAGTGGGAGGACACGCAGTAGCAAAGGCAAAAGACCAGCAGCTCTGAAGAATATTTCGAGGACTGTGTCCCGGAGAGCAGCTTCATCACAATCGGTACTCACTTTAGGGGGAATGAACGCCACTTCCGAGGCATCTATAACAGATAGTCCTGGCATTGCTTCTCCTGATGGCATTGATGCGCCTTCTTTATCAGACCTTCAAAAAGAAGAAGAAAGAGTACGACGGGAGGAAGATGACGAGGTAGAGCGGAAACGACTGGCGGCTGCTAAGCTAGCAATGAAGCGTGGACTTCATGTTGAAGACACCACAGTTTCCATGTCTGAGAACAAAGCACCAATTGAAGACTCTCCCGCAGTAGATGTGGCAGTCGACGATACTAAAGATGTGGAATATATACCCAGCACGAGCAGAGAAGACACGAAGAGCGAATCTTCGGGTAACCACTCCGGGAGTGAGTTTGTCCCTGCAAGGTTGCCAAATTTTGGCTGAGTGGAAGAGAACTATGTAGATTGATCGTGGGAGGGTTAGAGGAGGCATTTCAGTTTTTCTTTTTGTTGGGTTAGGATCATAGCGCTTGTGGTATGGCAATTGGGCGTAGGCATCTGAATGGCGTTATAGAAGTATGCGAAGTGCTCGCTGCTGGAATACTTGATTTTATTGGGCATTTTAGGCGCAATAAAAGAGATTTTTAGAAGCACGTTGTACACTTTCTTTCTCTTCTTTCTGGGAGCTAGTTGAATATGCCCAGATTGTGTGATGTGATCAGATTTTGTTGGTCAGTTTTGGAGCATTTTCAACATAATTTCTATAAGAGAAACATATCAGGGCGTTTTTCAAGACTTTCAATCTGGCGCCAACGGCACCAGCCGGCGCCACATAATACAGCATTGTGTAGTGAGATTTGACACAAGTAAAAAAACAATGGTATTGACTAGCTCGAAATCACAGTATATATAGCTACAAGTAGAACATATCACAACAAACTCTTCCCACCCAAGAAGGTCTTGCACTGTTTCAGCATGACAACCGCTTCTCCAACCATCTCATCCACAATAGCTTTCGCAGGTTTGATATCTTCAATCACACCAGCAACAACACCCATCAAGTGAGGGATATCAACATCATTCCCCTCATCAAGATCATGCTCCATAGGAACGACTCCCTTCTCCGTCAACTCCTTGACCTTTTCAGGCTGCGACTCCCACTTGTCAATCCACTCGTTCCTCCTTACCCTCAAGGGTCTCCCACTCACAGCAAGCGTCCTCATCGTATCCTCAAACCTAGCACTCACCACACTCTCCTTATGCTGCTCACTACACCCCGCCTCCGTACACGCCACGAACCTCGTCCCAACCCACACCCCCGCGGCCCCTTGCATCAAACTACTCGCCAAACTCCTCCCATTGTAAATGCCCCCCGCAGCAACCACCAACGCCGTCTCCCCCTTCAACATCTTGGGTCGGTACATCCGCGCCACATCCACCACCGCAGGAATCAATATCGAATTCGGCACATCGCCCGTATGCCCGCCTCCCTCCCCCCCCTGCGCACACACGATATCCACGCCCGCGTCCAGCGCCTTCTTCGCATGCTTCGGGTGCCCAACCATATTCATGACCAGGATGCCCGCGTCGTGCAGTCGCTCAATGACATACTTGGGCGGGACGCCGACCGCGGAGATGAAGAGTTTGGCGCCTTCTTCGATGGTGACGGTGATTAGGTCGTCGAGCTGGCCGTGCGTGTAGTCGTGGTTAGTTTTGCGCGCGCCTTCGCCGACCTTGGGCAGGGCGAGGTCAACGCCGAAGGGGAGCTCCGGCGACGAGAGGGAGGATTTCAAGGAGTGGATTATGTCGCGTAGTTGGTCTGGTGTGTAGCCTAGACCGCCGATACAGCCTAGGCCTCCGGCGTTGGAGACTGCTGCTGCGAGAGGGCCGCCTGCGGGTGTTAGCTTTGTTTTTGTTTTCTTCGTTGGTAGAGGGGCTTGCGAGATCTTGAATGGGTGGGTATTGTTCTAGGTCTGAACGTACCTGAGGTTCGGGCCATTCCTGCTAGAAGGATTGGATGCTCTATACCCAAGAGGGTTGTGAGAGGAGTAGTTATTGGACCCATGATGCTGAATTAATTATTTGCTTTATTGTGGTGGGTTCTATCAATTGGCCAAAGCAAATAGATCATATGTGGTACTAAGGCGGAAGTTCACTTGTATAGCGATAATGAAATGCGATGTACGAGTATGGGGAGAGGTGAATGGACATCTCGAACGGTGTGGAGAACAGGCGTAAGGTTATATCTGGAGAAACTTGGAAAGGTTCTCGCTTCGGGAAGGAAAACGTGGGGAAAGAAGGGGTGCCGAGGTTCATGCATTTGTTGCGAGCGATGGAAGCTTGGCGATCGTTTTTTCTCCACCTGCACTCTTCATCCATTTGGTCTTTTCACGTGAAGTGATCTTCTTAAGCGATGTGTTTATGTTTTATGGCTACGGAGTACATCTGGACTGGACTGGTGACTTGATTTTGCAAGGCACGATGCCTGTCGTGGCATTCAGGAGGAATTATGGATCTCAAGTGTTTACAATGAACTGGAAATATCATTCAATACATTAGATTGAGTCGGATCGTCGATAGAGTATCATGGAATGCGCGAATCAGAAATTCCGACAATCTCGAAGGCATGCTTCCACGTATTTGCGTACATACTCTGGATGCATGCCTAGTGTTTTTTTGATAAGAGCCTTGTGTGAGCAAGGCTTCTGAGAAGTCAGATATGTGATTGGCAGCATCACTGGTGGACCTGTGGTGGTACAAATAAGCCACAGCACAGCCTCTTGTACAGCAAGTTTTCTTATATCATCCAGTTCCTCCCACCCTCAGCTCAGACCAGCAATTCCCCTCGCCTAAGATGAAGCCATTCTCAAAACACACTGAGTCACATGCGCAAAGCAACACACAAGAAAGTCCCTCGAGCCCCTCTCTTTACGATGAACTGAATGTTAAGACACTGGATATCCGGATCCTGAAGCTTCTGCCTGGTGCGGAAGAAATCTCCTGCACCTTGAGTCGTGTTTCGTGTATTCCAAAGTTTCCAACGTACACAGCGCTCTCCTACTGTTGGGGGGCCACCTCCGAAAAAGAATCAATCCGCATCAATGGACATCTCATCTTTGTTACCAAAAACCTTTTCGAAGCCTTGAAAGTGTTACGACAACGGCAGATCACCGTACTCTGGATTGATGCCATATGTATCAATCAGAACGATGCAGTTGAGAAAAGTCAGCAAGTTCAGCGGATGGCCGAAGTCTATCGCAATGCTAGTCAAACGGTCGCCTGGCTTGGAAGAGATAATCCGTACCCAGATGAAGTATTTGATGTCTTGAAACTTTTGGCATCTCGTCAGCTCAGCACTCGCTACAAAGAAGAAATGATGGAACAACCCTCGAGATCTTCGAAAGTCACCAATTTGGAAGCACTTAATTCGTTTGTATGCATACCTTATTGGGAGCGAACTTGGATTATACAAGAATTAGCATTGTCCCGAAATGTTATATTTATATGGGACGAGCAGTTGTGGGATGAAACCACTATAAATGCCGCGAGTCAATCAGGATGATTATGAGGTTGCGGCATAAGCTGCCAAACTGGGCAAAAATAAGGGGGGTCGTTTTGACCATATGGGACTTCCGGACGAAGAAGTCTCTGTCCCTTCATACGATACTCAGCAATACAACACTTTCCAAAGCCACGGAACGACACGATAAAATCTTCGCCATTCTAGGACTGGCCGAAGAAGGGTTTAAGTTAGCACCAGAGGTCGACTATTCAGAGCCTTTAGATGACATTCTACGGAGCGCCATGATATTATCACTTACTACTACCAAGGAAAAGACAACGCGTATGCCTATAGATTTGATTTGCCTTGGCAACCCAACAAAACCAAAAAGACTTTCTTTACCATCTTGGGTGATCGACTGGAATGCAATATGGGACAGGAGTTCTAAAGATTCATATCAATTCACGTCCCCTAGATATCGGGGATTGCGAAATGGATATTGCGCGTGCGGAGTAAAGCCAGCATCAATCGATTTTAGTGAAGATGGCAGGACTATGATTGCCTCTGGTTACGTATTTGACACGATTCAGTCGCTCAGCGAAGCTTCTAACTATGTTAAGAACGATCCAAAAGCCTCGCCGCCAGAAGTCCCGGAAACCCCAGATTGTGCGAGATTTGGTGTTTACGGAACTCACACATCTGTCCGCAACGCTATATGGCGCTCTCTCGTTCATGATCGTGGAATGGAAAACTTTCTTCCCTCGAGAAGTTCAGAGGCGCCAATAGTATTTGAGCACCACTTCCAAGTATGCTTCAGTGAGAAGACTCTCTTTTTCTCTCGCTATCCAAAAGACCGGTATATTTTAGAGCTAATTGGTCCTATGCTCGTGTTTGACAAAGCTATTGAGGTTTGGGCAAAGCCTGGTAAGGAGGAGTGCTTTACCATGGAAGTTTCGAGTATTCCTAGTATGGAGGACTTTCTTCATGCACTGGTGTTCAGGAATTTTGGAAGGAGATTTATGGTCACAAGGACGGGATATGTGGGTATTGCGCACGCACAGAGTCAGGTGGGAGATAGTATTGTGCTTTTGAGGGGCTGTACTATGCCAATGATTTTGAGGAAGTGTGATGGGGGTTGGAGAGTTGTGGGAGAAGCTTATGTGCATGGAATTATGAAAGGAGAGGCTTGGAGAGAGAGAAAAGGACAGGGGATGGAAACGTTCTACTTGAAGTAAAGTTTTCTCGGGTACAATTGGACTTTGGACGAGGAGTCAGAAATGGAGCACTGACGAGGCTACCATTTGGAGAGGCATTTTCTTACTGGACAGATTACTCATGTCATTTCTCTACCTTGGAATCACTGGTAAACTTCGTTCATTTGGTATCAAGGGATGATCCAAGATTTTACAACCCAAGGTAGATTTATTTGAAAGGTTCGAACACCGACGCTGTTATTGATTACATGATAACACGGGCTATTCACACACCTCACAAACATGCTGATCGCCCCACATATAGGAAAGCGGAGACCTCGATTGCGCTGAGCGTTTTGTTTTCGCTAAATACGTTATAAGCGAGCTATTCATGTCCCCATTCCCTCTCATTGCTCAGGAATGAGTTGTTTTCCTTCTAAACTTTTTTATTCTAAGCACAAGATTTCCTTCTTGTATAGATTCGCAGTCCTTGCTCATTAATTCATATGTTGATCTATGATCAAAGCCTTCCCCTTACAATAAACATGAGTCAAATTCCTCGTTTACAAAGGTTTCTGATCTAGCGAGATGACTGTGAGGGTGTACAGTACGTAACAACACACTATACCGAAGGCTTGAAAACACTCGATTCATGACTTGATTCTATCCTGGCAAGCCTTGTAGATGAATGTTTCCCTTTCCTGTATCCTCTATCCGTCTATCGTCTCGGTAAGTACTTAACCCTATCTTACTGATCAGTTCACATCTCGGGATTTCGGATACAGCATGATAAAGGAACTTATGACCCCTGGAAGTTTGAAATGGGGTCGCATTCCTTTCTGTACGGAAGTTGTTCATAGTAAATTGTAGGTTTTCTTCAACCGTCAACGAGAGTCAGAAGAATCGTGGATTGTGAAACCTGATTCGGTTTTCTCAATTACGAATAAAATTGATGACTAGAAAATCCTAACATAATGTATCACACGAGCTACCTGAAACTATTGGTGCGTCTCTTCGTTCTCTCTTGGAAAACGTGGGCAACTTGCTCTTTTGAGCTACCCGATCTACCTAGGTACCAAGGTAGGGCCAGTATTACATGTCAGGTGACCTGGAAGGAATCACGAGGTTGACCCCTATTTTAGCGAGTATCCTCGGACTCACCTGGGCACCTCTGAGGGCCAGTGGTCAACGCACCACCCTTGCGACGTTGTCCACACCTATTAGTTGTTATATTATGTAATCTGTAAGTTCTGTCAAGTTGCATAGAATTCGTGGTAGGAACCTGGTTTGACTCTCAAATTACCTAAACAGCCTAGGCAGTCTCGACGTGACGTTCAATCACGTGGTAAATATAGACACCCAAAAGATTGGTTTGCAGAGTGCAACTTACAAACAGACCGAACCAAAGAATTAAAGCCTAGGTAGCGTGACAATTCTTGGATATAGCGGACTCGCGTTTCTCAGGGACTATCGCGCAGGTTTTGGTATGCTCATATGTGTTTCGCCTACCACATCTGTGTTGACTGACCACTCTTTTACAATACCCCTTATTTCACGTCAGGCATAGATACCGGTAATCATTCTACCACGATTATTTGAAAAGATACAGAGCGAGATCATAGTTCATCGTCGCTGAACGAATCAAGTATTCAATATTCTCCTGCCGCATCCTGATGCCCGCCCAAACAGTGATCAATAGCTAGGTGAGAAGATGAATGATTGGTACATGTCCAAAGCTCAAAAATTTGGACGCAAGTATGGGGCCAATTCGCGAGAGCATCTTGAAGCTTTAGAGTTACTGAGAAGAATAACACTGGAAAGCAGTAGTTTTGTCTGGCTAGAGATAAACAAGAAAATAAGTGTCTGACTGCCGCGAAACATTCGAAATTCGACAGTGTAAAGTCTTTCAAGTGTGGCTCTACTACCTCGCGATAAAAGATAGAGCGAAGAATTCCGAAGCGATCAAATTGCTATGGGATTCCTTGCAAGTTGGGTAACTCACAATATTTGATGCCCACCCATATTTCATTCGCAACTGCCAAAATAGAATCCACAATGTGATTTATGTTGCGTGGCGGAAGACGAGAAGGAAGGACATGCCTCTACAGGTGGGAAACAAATTATAACGGGAGCCATCTGCAGAAAGATGACAGGGAACAACATGGAGTGGTGATTTTGACCATTCTGAACAAGGAGTGGGAGATAGTAATATACCAACATCACATTCACCATCACTCATGAGACCCGCTCCTCTACCTAACGCAATCTCAAGCACGACAACCATAGACCCCAAACCCCCACAATCCACCCGAAGTCCCCACCTACCAACCAATCAAACCACACCGCTTACCCCAAACCCCACACAAATCCCAAAGAATATTGATATCCCAAAACAAGACAGCCACCACCATCAAAACTGGTAAACCTGCCCGCCTGGCCCAGTCAGATAGTGTGTGCTCTCCCATAAGCGCCGTACACAAAACCTGTTACCTTCTCGCTCCAAAAAAAAGAAAAAAAACAAAAATATATATATATATCAGGTACGTGAAATTTCTACTAGATAATACTCCTTGAAAACCCATTTCGGGTTTATCCCCAGGAGAGCCTCCTGGCGCACTGCACCAGGGGGCGGGGCCTAAAGGTTTTGTCTTTTTTTTTGCTAGCGTTTCTTGAAATTGTTTGGTAGTACCGAGCCTATTATCAGGAACCTCTGTATCTTTTCCTTTAGCGATTCCCTCCCTTAAAGGGGTTTGCTGGCCCAGGCACACCCTCTATGGAGCTGCCGAGGCTCACATTTGTATAATTTTCAAAATAAGGGAATGCGAAGCGTGTAAATAGCCAAAGTACTTGTGAGTCTCAAGCGACTTTGACGAGGTCATGATCATCCAGTATTAGCATTTACTAAAGTTCCCATGTTTTATATACTAGTACTCGATCGGCCGCGGTGCGGAAAAGTCTGTACACACTTATTCTGGAGATATATAGCACTCGAGTCCTTTCGGGCTACTCATCATAAACCACATCCTGTTGCGCATCACGGTGCAAGTCAGCTGAAAATCGTCGACAGAACATCACCTTCCCTGAAAGGAGATAAGGAAACTCATGTTCCTTTGAGAACCATCCATATCTGGCAGGTATGAAGATGACGAAGTGCAAGGGATATTTCCTTGCATTTACATGCGAAGAGGAAATAATTTTCATAATTGCATTCAGACTCTCTATAGTCATAATGCTGAACGTTTATATCTATAGAGTTCTTCCAAAGACCATGGGAGTCCTAGAATGAAATGCAGAAGTGCCTATTTCTAAATACGTTTAGCTTGGCCGATAAGCTCCTTTCTTCTGCCTCTGCTTACCTCCTTGTAAAATGAGAGCTTGTCGTGAGAAGTTGCCTTTGCCCTTTTACACTTTGTCCAAACCCAACATAAGAATCATCTTTTCTCTTGAAATCCACGTTCTTGTAAAGAATGGGCTATAGCTAGATAATCGTCAAAAGGCTTCAGCGAGCGAGACTAAATGTTACAAATTCTTTTAAGGGGATCTAGGATATGCTTTCCTAAATGATATCCATTGGAAGAAAGCCTACCCCTGACATATTTTGAGCCGAGAAACTCTTCCGGGTTTGCTCTCCTAAGATCTGTAAGACTAGGTGGTCGGATAAGGTTGGAAAGTGTCCCAGAGACACACTCCTCGTAGCGAAACCTCGCACTTGTAATACTGCCCTGGACACTAGGCGAAGAAGCCGTCATTGACGTCCAACTTATTAACATCCCACATTTAAGTTATCTTATACAAAGGAAATTCTCTATTTGAGAGAACAGATAATCTAGTGGAGTAAAAATGCTTCTTGAAATTTAAGCCGCGAGGACCAGATATGGTTTTGGGGTTAATTTAAAGTCTGAACTTGAGCCTCAAGGTAATAAAAAGTGGAGAAGATAAAGGTTGGGTATTCCTCAGTAGTTAGTTACGATGAAAATAGCAACATAACAAACAGGAGTGCGATGTGGGGATTTCATGAAAGACTTGGTCTATCGTGTTTGATAAATGATATATTTAAGGCGGTCTGGGCTGCAAGAGAGGGGTTTGCTATAAGTCCCAAGAGTCTAGGTTGAGAAGCGAGTGCGAGTTTTGAATGATTTGAGTATTCTCTAATTTCTATTCTATGCTCTGTATACATGGGTACTCCCCCCAGGAGCTTCTATCCATATCTAGACCTCTATTTCGTATTTCTGTAGCCGGTCATTCTTGTCTATTGAAAAACAATAACCCATCCGAACTACTCGTAATTTGTAACACCATATCATCATCATCACGCAATCTCTTCAACTGTCAAAGTCCCTGTTTCGCTACCTTCTAGGGATATGTAATCGAGAGATTCAATCTTCTTTTTCCACTTCTTGCTCTCATAGCGAGCAAGTATCATTGTCATTCTTAATACAACGCCGCTGCTCGACTCGTGCTCTTCTTCCGCCTTTAATGGCGTGCAAGTCCATCTTGAGAATGCCCAGTTCAGTATATATCGCCCGCTCTCTGAGGGTTCAGGGGTTGTGTCGGGAGAAGGTATTGGTGAAGAAGCAGCCAGCACAGCCTTGATTCGGTAAACTTCGTCTTTCGGCGCTGACTTGAGGAGAGTTTCAAGCTTCTCAACATCAACTTTTGAGGGGGAATCCGCAGTGAGTGTGATTGACAAGACCTCGACTTCACTTTGATGGCTCTTAGCATGTGAATGGTCATGACCATTCGCAGCATGGTCATGCTCTTCATTCACAGCAACACCAAGACTCTGAGCCGAAGCGTTGTCTATACCAAACACCAAATCAACTGGTACCTTACCTTTATCACTCTTAACAGTCGCAACTTGGACCTCCAAATCACCTACTCGATCCAGACACTCGTCCAGTCTTCTCTCTCCCGCAATCTCCCATTTATTCAACACGATCAGGTCTGTATATCGGGCTTGAATTTTGGCCGTATAACTCGTGTCTTCGTAGCCTTTCCAGTTTTCGACGTCTATGACCGTCACCACGCCATCCAACACATATGCGCCTTTGGTATCTCTTGTCAGTCGATTGACTTCCATCGCTAATGTAGCGGGGAATGCGCTCCCGGAGGTTTCGATGACGATTCGGTCTGGATTGATGGTCTTTCGCAGCTCTTCAAGAGCTACATCTAGCTGTCCAACAAGATTACAGCATATGCAGCCATTGAGAAGTTCTCGTACGCCGGTTATAGAAGATGAAGATGCGAGTTGGCTGTCGATTGCTAGATCGCCGAATTCATTTTTGACGAGCGCAAGCTTGTATGCGGGGTTTTGAGCGCGGAGTTGGGGTAGGAGATTGAGGAGGAGTGTCGTCTTGCCGGATCCCAAGAAACCTGTGACGATGGTGATGGGAATGGGCGCCATGATTGAGTGCAGGTGTAGGTGGGTTGAGGTTGGCTTGCGTCTCTCATCAAGGCACGTTCACACAGTTGTTCAGGTACTCTGGTACTCGTTCAGTATTAGCGCCGTCTGAACTCTGAGGGGCAGGAGGTTCTCTGCGGGGAGAAGATTTTCAGTGATCGTCGCCGATAAGCCTTATCGCACCGGCCCACCAAATGCCCCCACCAAAAACCCTCGGGCCACGCCGCCAAGGAAACTCACTGTGGGAGGGATCACCCTGGAACACCAACACTGACATCGGATTTTGATTTCTCACTTTGACCACATCTCAAAAAGCAACATCACGGGAAACACAACCCCGTGCCCGTGTCTATCCTTTGCCTCGATCAACTTGTCACAGAGTGGTATGTCACAATTCTGATCAGATACTCCGTCCCTCGGCGTCCATCAATCTCAATCACAAGCAGAAAGTCAAGCGATGCGCCGATTTTAGGCGAAGCATATTCGGAAGAGAAGCCACTCTCCTACAGGGGCGCCATTATCGGAATCACTCATCATCCAATCAACCCCTTTTTCTCTTCTTTCGTTTAAAAAAAGAAAAGCGCCTAGAAGGGGATATGGATATTATCAGTTCGTCATCACAGAATAAACTCCCCACAATTCAGACGAATCGGCGTCTTCAAAAATGAAGATTCTGCAGAATTGACGCAGCAGTCCCTGAGGCATATTTTATCACTCTACGCTCATTCTCCTGAGGGTGGTCACTACTGCATGTGCCTAACAGATGGAGAAGCACGCGACAAGTTGGTTCGGCTAGAGACCGCAGATTTTTGGTGCTGCGTTTCGCCTTGAGAGATCACTGTTGGAGTAATGAGTTGTCAGTTCTTGCAAGGACAGCCGAGTTTGGGTCGGTTGTGGTCGATGTCGATCAGGAGCTCTAGATCGATCACTTCGCCTGATTACTAGCAAGCGAAAGATTTTCTGACCGAGCAACATAAAGACGTCACGGAGAACCCTCTCGTTTGACAAAGTCTCAAATATGGTCGCATACCTGGCCTGAGCACGACTTGGATTGTTAATTCAAAGTTTCTGGTGAAGCCAACCCGTTCAGAATTGCGGCCTATTCAGTAGCATTCACGGGATGACCGCACGGGAAATGTGTTACTTGAGCATCGCTGAACTATCTTAAATGTACGATCAAAAGTGTCCTTCTGTAGATGCTGTGCAATTTATTGCTTGAAGTACATTTAAGGTTGGATGACATTTGCTCTTGTGTCCACTGTGGACTGTTCCACTTCGCCAGCATATCAGAATCCTCTATCAGGGCCTTATCTTTGATGGTCTGTACTTCGTGCGTACATGTCCCAAGACGTGGGGAAAAGAAATTTCGGATTCGGGAACCGGACGAGGCGGGAAAAACAACGTGCTAAATCATGTTGTTGAACATCCTTCAATCCCAAATCTGACAAGACAGGATCATGATCGCTGCATGTACTGGCGATAACCACGAGGCGTTGTGTCGTAACTTCCCTCTGGATCAAGAAGTTTCAAGGTGCTTAAATTGCAATTAAGCGAATACTCGAACCATGGGATTAACTACCAAGGTTATCAATTGTTGTAGGCATCAACAATACGAGGGAGATATGCGTCGAGAATACGTACTTTGCCAGGGATATTAAAAGATAAGTAGTGTTCGACTCGTCTTCGAAATGAATTCAGCTCATCCGCATCCTTCCACTCGTCAACAAGCTGGACCTGGCCTCTATCTAAACGATGGCACAACACAACGCAAGTGAAGGATGAGATGATTACAAGCTGCGGTGAAGTCTAGCAACGGCCGCCGGAAGTAAGGTTCCATTGCTATCGCCTTGCAGCGTCGTATTGGGATCCCATAGGCTGGAAATACCATCTGACAGCAACCAAGTAAGCCGAGAAAGGCTTTTTTGGTACTTCCCCTGCTGACGTGCATCCGCACCACCACCGTGGGTACGATTGGGCCGTGGATGGTAGAGTTTTCCAAAAAAGATTTTCTACACCTTGAAATGACAAGTCAAAGAAAGCTGCTCGAGAGACGAGGAGCCAGAAAAATACGTAAGAACACAGGAAATGAAGGCTAATAAGAAATTGTTTCACGAACTGTTGGTTGCCCTGCGGAAGCGGCGTACCAGATTGTCTACAGGCAAGCAATACAAGGGCAACATTCGTTTGCACAACCCCACCAGGGGTTGGAGACGGATACAACGAATTGGCGTTGGACCAAGTGAGGTTGGTCAGTCTGCAGTGTCGCCTGTTTCGAAACACGCCCACTCATTCTTTTTGGTCCAGAAGGAGACAAGGGTGATGGGGAATTTACGGCCTGCGGGAACATTACAGGCCTGTTTTACGGATATTTGTCATTTTCATGGCGGCCGTAGTCGAGTCGCGGCCGTGAAAGGATTGGGGCAGGGTGTTGGTGCTGACGAAGAGGCTGCGCGCTGGTGAGGCGAGGGCAGGACTCAGGAGAGATTCGGTTGACCGGCTTTCGGCTCTCGAAGTCCACCAACATCACCAACAGGTATATTCTAGCGCCTCTTCGCCCCCCTTTCCCCGGAAAGGTCATCCTTTTGCTTCCATTTCGGGTCTTATTCGTACCCATAGGCACGACTTCTTCTGGCCCCTTGCAATGTCAAAGTTCCATTTGCAGATGGGGTTACGAGCAGAAAAGCGGACTTCAGCGGCACTGCTCCTCCCACTTCCCACTCGCACCAACTCCCACTGCCATGACCAGTGATAGAAAAGCAGGTACGACTCCTTGAGAAACAGAACCGCCGTACGGTACGCAGCGAGGCGCCATGTGCTGTTGGTGGTACCTGAATAGATCAGCACCCTTACCCAGTCTCACCCGCATCTCGTAGCCACAGCCAGGGTAATTTTCTAGTGCATTTCCCCTGCAGCAGTCACCAGCAAAGGTACTGCATCCTGTATCCCTTCAAGACACTGAAAATTGTGCGAATTATCTGCAATACACTTCCCGCAGCGCAATCAAAAGTCCTATGATGTGTGGACAAAAGAAGCGACAAGAGTCAATTTCCTCAAGTTTGATTAGAAGTTGATGTTGGACAAAAGAAAGTGCGAAGTAGGGATCCATGGGCCCTTGTTCCTACCAAAAGACTGCATCTTTCTTTGTCGGTAGCAGTTTCTGTTGCCTGTGTCTTCTCTATGTCTTCAGTCGGCTACTAGCGCCATTTACACATTCATCCCCCTGCTATCAGTTGGTGAAAGGGAAGGTAACAGGGATGTGTTGCCGGGTAATACTGCCACCACCTACCCACTGCCTCTGCCCTCCCATGTCGGCGCCAGTTAGTATCAAAATATAAGTGTCGCCCCTCCCCACCTTGCTATTGTCTTCCCCTTTTGACCTCAACACCACACTTCTTCCCTTCTGGTTTGCATTCGCATTGCTGTGATAGACGCTCATTTGTTCCTCCCTTCCCTTCCCATTCATTACCATCTGTTGATACAGATTCCACACTCCTTTTCCATTCAAAATCCAACGAGTCAAGCACTTGCGTTTTCCAATCACCACACCAGCTTCGACAGCAACCCAATCACCAGCACTAGCAAATTGCAACCAACATACTCACAGAACAAAGACCTTCTTTACATCAAACACTTCTCTGACCTTCGTCAATCCTTCTGTCACACAAAAGTTCAATCATGTACTTCTCCAAGATATCAGTTGTTGCAGCTCTTGCCACATCTGCAACCGCCTATACAGCCAACAAGCGTTCTTTCGCAGTCAACCACTTTTATGGAAAGGGCCCTCTCGTTGAGGGTCGTATGGATCCTATCATCAACCCAGGGGTAGCTTCAGGACACGTTCACACTGTTCAAGGTGGTAACAAGTTCTCCTTGACCATGTCTGACACTGACGCCATGGAGTCAACATGTACTTCATCTCTGGTCAAGAACGACAAGAGCAACTACTGGACCCCTTCATTATACTTCAAGGATCCTGCTACTGGAGCTCTAGAAAAGGTCGAGTTGTTCTACATGAACGTGTACTACTTGTAAGTTGGCCAGGCTTATCTAATTCGATCTATCGCTAACACCTTCCAGTTTTGAGGCTACCACAGACAAGATCAAGGCTTTCCCAGTTGGGCAACGTATGGTAGTAGGAAATGCTGCTGCTAGAACCCCGCCAGCCACAGGTGGTAACCTCATTCTCGATAAATCTCAAGGAACCCCTCAAGCCGTTCAATGGACCTGCCCACGATCAAACACCAACCAGCCATTGTACCCAGCAAACTCGGATGGTCTTCATGGTGTTGGTATTGGAGATACAAACAACAAGGGTGCAGGTGTCGGCTTCTCGGACAAGAACTGCGATGGATATGCTTCCCCTCTCCGAGCTGATATCCATTTCCCATCTTGTTATAACCCTGCCGCCGGTGTTGGCAACTACAAGGAGAACTCCGACTGGCCTACAAACGGGAACTGCCCTGAGGGATGGGTCCACACTCCTCACTTGTTCTACGAGGTCTACTGGAACACACCTAAGTTTGCCAGCAGATGGACTCCAGGCCAAGGCAAGCAGCCTTTCGTCCTCTCCAACGGCGATCCAACTGGTTACGGTCTCCACGCTGATTTCATTTCCGGATGGGACGTTCCAACTCTTCAACAGATCATTGATAACTGTGATGCCGGTGATTCTGGTATGGATAAGTGCCCTGGCTTGATCGGTGGCCTCAATGACGATAGAACCACTTGCAACATTCCATCCGCTATCCAAGAAACCATCAGTGGTACCTTGACTGCTCTCCCAGGCAACAACCCAATCGGAGAGTGGGGCGTCGCCGCTCCTGGAGGGGCTCCAGCACCAGGTTCCATGGCACCAGCACCATCATCCGCGGCTCCTAAGCCTTCAAGCTCAGCATCCAAGCCAGCCCCAACAAGCGCTGCTGGACCTGTTGTACCCGTTGTTTCGACCAAGCAAGCAGCAATCCCTACTCAGGAACCAGTCCCTACCGTCATTGCCCCTTCATCTGGATCTCCAGACACGTATGTTACTACCACAATTATTATGGGTACAACAACAATTGACTCATCTAATAGTACTGCACCTGCCAAACCAACTTCCCCGCCATCCACCCCATCCACTCCCTCCACTGGTGGTAACGCTGTCGGCAACGGGTTCACATACAAGGGCTGCTACAAGGATGGCGTCAACGCAGATCGTGTCCTAGCCCAACTTCAATTTGCAGACATCGGCCAGAAGAAAGTTTCAAACACCAAGTGCGTCGCATACTGCGCGTCCAAGGGCTACAGTCTCGCAGGCACCGAGTTCGGTGGCCAGTGTTTCTGTAGTAACACTTTGGCAAAGGAGAATAAGCTTGAAGAATCTGCTTGCAATGTTCCTTGCGAGGGTGACTCCCAGGAAACTTGTGGTGGATCACTAGCTTTGAGTGTCTATTCCAGCTCAGCTGCTAGCAAGATCAAGCGCAGCGTTCGTGCTAGACATCTCGCCAGACATCTGTCTCATTAGATGCTGATCATTTCTCTTCTACATGTTGATTCTTATTACATATGACATTTGACGGGGACGAGGAACGATTTGATATCACTGGTTCCCATTTTTTTGTATGTTACAAATCCTTTTATGGGATGGATTGGGCACTCGATGCTAGATTCTCTGTTCTTTGACACATTTGATGTCACTTTCTTGGGGGACAGTTTAGGGGGGGGGGGTGCAAAATAAACGGGTTTTTCTTGTATGATTTATTTTTGGCCGGGGATGTTGGCCGGGAGTCTTTTTCGATGGGAGTTCAAATATGATTGAAATTCGTTCTCGCATGTTCATAGGGTGCTTCTTGATGTGTGTTTTTTTAGCGGGCGATAGACAGCAATGAAATGATGATTGCCTGATTCAAACCTTCTGGTTTTCTATTTGGGTGAACTTGTGTGTGTGGTTACAATTTGATATGTGGAGATTAGGTGATTTTGAGGGGCAAGTTCTTGCGAAGGTAATCTGGTTTTTTATAAGACGTAATGGTGAAATGATAGAGTTGACGTCAATGCTATTTCCACTGTCATCATTTCCACTTGGAGATTATTAAGAAAGACTGTCGGTTAGAATTGATGTATCTTATCTTATTGCATATCACCTGCAGAAGTGAAGGAATTTCTTAATTTGTATTTTAGATTTGAAGGATGGACCTTGTTGAAGGGGACGAAGGGGATGAAGGGAAGGGAAGGGAATTGAGGGAAGGGAGTTGAGAGGCACGGAAGGGCTAGGGGTGAAGGACTGGGTTGGGGAGAGGCGGATCGTATTCTTTTGTAGGTGTGGATGAGTTGGGGATTACCGTAAAAACTCGACAGCAAGGCTCAAACTGGTCGGGGAGTGCGATGGTTATACGTATAAGCACGTACCTACAAAATGTACGTACTCAATAATTAAAGCTATCTCGAGATATCGCAGTGTCGTCGTCATTTTAGAAATAGTGAAATCAGAGCATTTCGATTAGCTCGATTATAAAAAGTATAGAAATCAACAATAATATATGAAATTAGGTGGTAGATCCTACTAAATCGAGAGTAAGATTATACACTTGGGCCCAGAGCTGTCACCTACTATACGCATAACCATCGCACTCCCCGACCAGTTTGGGCCTTGCTGTCGAGTTTTTACGGTAGATGGGTTGGAGGTTGGGGGATGAGGATGGGGATCTGAGTGTGGAGGTGTGGGAGTGGGGTGTGGGTGAGGTGGTCTTTGATGATTTTGGGGATTAGATGGGTTAGTGGATGGGGGGTTAGTGGATGGAGAGCTGCTTAGAGAGGTGTGGAGTATAGCGCTAGCTGTTACTTAACTAGAGCGTGATTGTGCTATTTATGTTTAGAAGACTCGTCAGTTACTGTTGTCTAGGTAGAGAAATTGCGGGAGTTGATGGACAGTCATGGGATTAGAGAGGTGGTGTTGGGGGAGGTGCTTATTTCTTGGTTTTCTCATTTTTTAGAAATTGCGAGGGAAGTTCCGGAGTATACTTATACTGAAGTCTGTTTATTTATGAGGATTCTGGTCTTGGTGGTGTGAGGTTGGATGAGTTTGGATAAGTTCAGATGACCTAAGATGGGATTTGGGGAGGCTGTGACCTGATTACTATGAATTCTGATGTTTAGATGGGATAACAATGTTGTGATGTGCAGGCGTGATTATGAGAATTTGTAAGGAAAAATAGAGAAAAGTGCTACTGCTTCCTTCTGCGTGTTTGGTCCTATTCTGTATTTATATGTGTGTTTGAGGACTCATCACACAAATTATTAAATATACTGAAGATCTAGAGAACCTCTGGTTAGGTTAGGCCGAAGTTTAACCATTAGCCGAAATTCGATCTTGATCTTGGAATAACCAACCACCACAACACAATCAGAACCTTCAGACACAATACAACGACAAAGCACCAATTTCAAAATGTTGTCAACACTTACACTCTACAATACAAGCACCGCTCATCAGGGTGTTCCACAGGTATCATTATATAGAAGATTCCGCACCCCTTGGACCTCTCGCTTAGCCATGCCACAACAGTCCCCCACAGACTATGGCGTCGTTGACTGCTGTTGTTCTTCTGAAGCACGTCAGATTCAGATTCATGTCAGCCAGACAGACCAGGCTCTTTTGAGACAGCATTTATCTCGCAAACTCATCGTGCGACTTTACAATTCGACCACCAAAGAAGGAGTTCAGAGAGGAACAAGGGAAGACAAGCAGTTGTGATTTCAGTAGGTCTTGCTTTCTTTTCTCTATTCACAGAAGAAGGCAGAGATACACATGAACCACCAATGATATTTTGGTGGTGAAGTATTCACTCATGTCTTATCTGGCTTGGATCCTAGACACCCATGTATTCACAACAGAGCACTTCTACATTTCTGAGACTAATTCCCCTTGCACTTCTAGTTCTTTGACCACCACATCTCTAATACCAAACGATCTCAGCATCGCCCAAAATGAGCAGTCCCATGTCTCAACAAACCATCTCCCACGGCACAGGCGCAACCCTCCCCACCATCCATCCAATCTGCTGCCCCTCCGCACCTATCCCAACATCAGGCCCAACTCCCTACCTAATCTACTTCCTCCGCGCCCTCCACGAACTCATACAAGAAGACAAACTCCACCACCACCCCCTCTTCCAACCCTTCGTCCGCAGCGCGCAGCAAAAACGAATCTGGCCCCCGCCCTCGCACCGCGTCCTCGCTCTCCAGATCTGCCAACACGTGTCCTGCAATACGAAGCGAGATTCGACGAATGAGAAGTACTATATTTTTCAGTGTGATATGGAGGATGTGAGCGCGAGTGTGGTGCGGCCGGTGATGGATGTGAAGATGGCGGAGATGTATCCTGTGGAGGCGTGGAGGGAGGTGGATTGGGCGGTTGTGGAGCTTTGGTTGAGGCGGGATGAGGGGAAGCTTTGGATGGAGAAGGAGGAGAGGAAGGAGGGGAGGGAAGTGTTGTGGTTTTGTAAGGGGTGTGATGTGCAGGTTTGGTTGAGGGAGTTGGGGGTCGCGAGGGAGTGAGGGGGGGCTTTGCTGGGTAGGTATTGTAGGAATTGATGGGAATTTTGTGACGTGACATTTGATTTCTTGGTGTTTTTAATACTTGAGGATGTAAGGCTTGATGATGTGCTGGTGAAACTGTAATGTGATACTATGAAATACGTTCTAAAAGAATAGAATACTAAAAGGTCTGGGGTATTATTAATGTTCTAAGAGGTATCTGATTATATTGATTTTCCCCATCTACACATATTTGCCAAGTTATTGATATTGTTCTGAGATAATGACAAAAAGATATTTTACAATACCATCTCTAAGTATATGTAAAAGAAGAGAAGTATCCCTTACTCTGTAACACCGAGGAAACCGGTAGGCAGAACGTCCTATTAGGCTTGGCTTTAGTACTCTCGCCAATCAAAAAGTAGAATAGTACTCGCTAAACCTAATAAAGACGTTCTGCCTACCAGTTCCCTCGGTGTTACAGAGTAAGGGATACTATTTTTCCGATGATCATTCACACTATTCAAGTGCTTCGAGAAACCAAGATAATTGTTTCAGAGATAGAGTCAGGATGGTGAGAATGAAGTGACTATTATTTCAATAGGTTGCGTAACGATTTTATACTAGTTACATTCGTCAAATCTAGTAGTATAACATTTTAAAATGAAGTCTGGTCCTATGGAATGTGTTCTAGTGATTTAGGATATTATATCGTAGGTACCAGGATTTGAGATATTTACCCTACAGTTGTAAAAAGAAAATGAGTTTTTGGAAGGCATTATAGTAGAACTAGTAATTGACTAATGGTTTATTCTTTAAAAAGATTAGGTCATTAGGTTTATAGAAGGTAATAGTACAGAGCCTTTTTCTGCAGATATCTTTCGACGGTTATATCTTAGTAACACACAAGAGTTTATGTACTATCCTATTTACTTATCCGTCGGATATCAGAAGGTTAGTTTGATTGTACATCAATAAATAGGTGATACAATAGACCTATATTATATGTAACAATGAAGTTCTGTGTTGCATGCCAAAGCAAGTGTAGCTAGCTTAAGTCCCTTGGTACTTATAGATGCCATTTACGCTAGTCCCAAAGGAGCGGAGCTAGCCAATAATCAGTTACTATTATAAAGCGAAAAAGAGCTATTACTATCCTTATTACCTAACCTCTACTCAGAAAACAAGTTATATTGACTGCGAAGAAAAGCTCGATCTTGGAAGCTATCCCTCTTCGTGCATCTTTCTTGAGGGGGTTTGAAATCACAAGCAGTCATGGCACTCGATCATTTGGGGTTTTTCTTGAAGTTAATAGAAGTCTTCTAGGTCTCAAGATGTAAGTTGCGTTAGCAGTTCTGCTGAGTTGGCCAACTAAAGTTGTTTGTGAACAAATCTTTATGATTATGATTTGCTTATCATCCACGGTGACTTCAAAAAATATGTGCCATCTTGAGAAGCTGATTCATATGATGAGTCAAATGTATTACTCTAGGAACAGATTTGATCTGATCGTGGCAGGTTACATCCTTGTATATATTCTGACTTCGACCGGCTGACTGGTGATATGTAGGGTGTTGCTTCGTGGCTCAGAGTTATTGCAGGATAAGCCAGCTTTGACCGTTGAACATATGTTTTATGTTGGTGCTTCTCATATTAAGAAAGGCAAGGTGTTATAAAAACAGCTCTGAGCCCTTGCTGACCGAAATGAATACAACTTCTTCAGGCGCTCAAAGTCTGCTGTTTTTGAATTGTTACCCGTAGTTTTTACCTAAAACACATTTCGCAACGGAGCAACCAACTTTTAGTCTTTTCCGATGTTAGATCAACCCAACCATCGAGCTTGGGCTCATTCAAATGATGTACAAAGGTTACAAAGATCCGACACTGCTTCTCCCGCCTTCAAAAGGCTTCTCAGTGCAGCAATAAGCAACGAGATTGACATGAATGACGACTCTGACAATATGTCTTTATATGATGGGCTAGAGTCAGAGATAGAGCCAGGTTGAAAGTCAGAGCGAGGGCTTGTCTCAATTGCTCAAGTCGTATCAACGCGGAATGGAAGTGGACGTAGTAGTCCTAATGGGCAGAAGACATATTACTTGGCTGATCGCGCATCTGGAAAGTTTTACAAGACCACCTCCTTCAGCTGGAATGCTGCGAAAGCCTTTTTCCTCGAGCCAGAAATTAAGGATAATTCTGCTGGCGAGATAAAATGGTGCAAATACCATTTCTCTGCGGGTGTTGATTATTTAGGGGGAACAAAACACAATGATATTGAGTTTTATAGTCACGAATCGACTTCTGGTAATGCAGCTTACATGTAGGATTGGGTGGTTGATTTTGGATGTTTTGAGAGTGTTTGAAGTGATTTTAGGAGTCCTTTGTCGTAATTTAGATCAACCTGGCTCAAGTGATTAATTTCTCTATATCTGTTTGAAGAAGTGTATGCGGATTGGCTGATGCGGGTAGACATTTAAACTCATGCTGGTTCGTGATATCAATAGCTCCTTGATGAGCCTCCCAGGGCCTGAGAAATTTGATAGGCAATGCTGTGAGACGTTCATGGCTTCTGAAAATCTTCGACAACGCATGGGGAAAATACGTCCATCGCGCAATCCACGGTCTATAGATTCACCGTCGCCTACCTAGGTACCAAGTCACGCGATCCAACAAGCGAGGCCCCACAATTAACTCCCACACAACCAACCCTCTATATCCCGCTGATAAGCAAATCCTGTCACTAAGTGTTGTGTAGCGTAAAGTAGCAGGTGGCCTAATGGTTATCATGTGAACCGAGCCGGCTGAGTACTCAGAGCGCAGTCGGGGGCATCTAAACCCCTTACCCGCAAGAAACCTTGAGTGTCGTGATCTGTTCCTAGAACTAATTGCGAGGGTGGTCATCAACTTCGGTTCTTGACATGTAACTCCTACCTATGGGCCTGGAGTTATTGGTTTTGCTGGTTGAGCTGTTAATCTTCAAATTTTTGGAGGGTTTTGATCATTTTGGGATGGGTTTGCTAAGCGAGATGAGCTGCCAGGCAGCGAGGCAGCAATAGTTTCGTCTAAACAAAATGCGTACGATTCTATTCACCAGATACCTAGTACTTCGAAGGGTTCTACATATTCAATACCACCCCCAAAATAACTACAAAAAGAGCTTACTTGTGACGAACAATTAAAACCTTGGGCGTTTGAACATATATACTTAACAGATGAGCAATAGATGTTGTGTTTTGGACTAATAAAACTTAGGCGTAACAGGCATGTATAAAAGAACTTGGGTTACTCAAAAAGTAGACGAGGACTATTATAAAAACTCTGTGGTTATTCGCCGATTCGGTATCAAAGAAAGATAGGATACATATTTTCAAGCGATATTTCACGCAATTACGGCAGGCATAGAGGATTCTTTTAGGAGAAGGATTGAGGGACTCTGAATGAGGTCTTCTACGTTGGAGTTATTATCCAAATGATGGATGAGAACCTTCAAGAATATGCTGAGCTTGAATTCCAATAAGATAATGCTAGAGGACATGCTTCTAGTTTTATATTATCGGCCGTCATAAATGGGCGGTTAGAGATTATAGAGTGGCTTGCAAACAGCCCCGATTTTGTTTCCAATCCCGACAATTTAGTATTGGATGAAGGGCTATATCGAAGAGCACTATCCAAGTGTTTACCCATACTATAAGAGATTGAGGGTAGCTATGAAGCCTAGGAACCTATGTCCCGCGAGAAGACAGGATATGAGTTGATTAGAAGAATGAAACGTAGATTTCAGGGAGTTACTAAGTACTTCGTAGATGCTGGAGGGTCCGAGGGTATGATGTAAAAAGTGGAAAAGAAGCATTGTCCCACTGCTGACCCATATATCGCTCTTGGCGTAGCTGATATCCCGGCGACGAACCTGAATGAATGTTTCAATTCGTAAATTAAAGTGTTGTGTTGGATGGCTTGGAGCCTGTTCTCCGAACGATATTGTGACTAATCAAATTTTTGCTTATGACTAATGTGTTGACCTTAATGGCCTGCTTACAAGCGCTCTTTATACTCTATTCTTAGGCGTCTAGCTCTCTACAAGCCCTTTTTAGGCGTCTATACTCTCTAATTTTCTTTCTATTCGTATAACATAGCTATAGTATATGGTTTTAGGGAGTAACCCAAATATTTGCTAGCGAATACGCTATCTTATATTCTTGAGCCCTGAAGCTATCTAAGTGTGTTCCTTGAAAACTCTTTATGGTTCCAAAGTTTACTTCTCATTCCAGGTGCCCAGCTTTTGGAACCCATGCTCCTAGGTGTTTATATTGTGGACCCTCCAAGCACATCTCCCCGGCGGGATATTGAGGCTCAAACATCGCCGAAAAACGAGTCCTTGGTTACCCAGTAGTAATGCCGAGTAAAACATCTTGGTAAACTATAATCAAAGCGTGAGTATACTATATAACCAACTACTTCGAAGCTTTCCATTTCTCAAATCAGACAAATTTCTACCATCCATCCATCTACCTCTATTGACAAGCAAATCCCCACATCCTTTATTTCAAGACCCAAACTCGTCAACATGAAGTTCTTCGCTGTCGCCATGACCCTCGCCCTTGCCTCCATCGGGATGGCTCAAGAATCACCTTGCGACCCAAAATTGGCTCACGTTTGCGCCGATTCGTGTGTACCCTTCGGAGTAAGAACATTTGTCCCTCTCTTTCATTGATAGTCGCGTAAACGAGTATTTAATGTCCATTTACTGATTGCCACCATAGGGCCTCACAGGTTTCAAATGTTTCTCACCTAGTAACACCTTATGTTGCTGCGTACGATCTCAAAACCCGGACTGCAAAAAAGAATTTTCTTAAAACGCATATTCGGTGTGTGCGGGGCTCGAAGTAGGAGAGAAGAATTCAATCTGGAATTGAAAGACGGGATGTCAAGCAGTCTATATAGCGTGTAAAGGATGCTACACAGCGCTATGTGAGCTGCATTAATGTTAACCATATCTTTACTCCTGATTTCTTTGTTTTATGAGTGAGCCAGCCTAATTATACGAAGTACCGATTCAGAGCTACGTGTGTCCTATTCGCTGTTCTTGGAGTTGGTCAGTTCTTTTGATCCCCATCAAAGTCACCAAGATTCTCTTCGGAACCCCCCTGAGCAATCCTTCTTAAAACTTGTTTATCAAACACAGTACACAGACAATACATGTCAAATTTTTATATCTTCGAATGAAAAATCTTACATACCTTGAGTAATAATATTCGGCTTGCTGAGACCGAGTTTTGCGAATGTCAGAGATATCATGTGGTGGCCATGTTTATCACTCGCTTAAGCAGGATCACCAGGGATGATTCTCACCGCGCCCAAGTGCCACGAGCGTGAAGCTTTCATCGATCTCTCTTTCCCAGTTCATTACAAGCTGCACTTTGAGCTTTGACTTCAATGGTTCCACGAGTATTCAGAAATCTCGATGACTCCATAAGTTGATGATACTTTCCTAGTTGGAGGGTTATTCATTTTTAACAGAACAGGACATCCCACTCCCCGCAAATGACGAAAGATAACATTGGAATAGTTTGCCAGTAGTTTGGGCTACAATTACGTCCGAGGGATCTATGAGTCTTCCTCCAGAACATATCAAACAAGCACAAGCTGATACTGGAAAGCCCTTTCTGCTTTCTCTGGTTTCATTTCTTCTCTTGCATATTAACGTAATTTCAATATTCCAATTCAAAAGAAGGCTAATCCAACAATATCAGCTAGATACCTGAGCAATTTACTTAAGACTAGCCAGCAAACGATACTTAGCAAGAAGAATGCTGAATGCCCTCTGGGAACCGTGTTAGGAGATACCTGACACTCCCGTGCGGGACGGCCCGGGGTAAAAAACCTTCCTTAACGTAAAGGGGGTAGAAAGTCAACGCTGGACACTGTCGCTGATCATAGTACATCTCGGCCCCGATTTTTAGCTAAACCAGCCAATCAAAGACTCGGATTTGCAAGATATAGACTTTTCTCACATATGATCTTCGTGACAGTGTCCAGCATTGACTGTCCACCCCCTTTACATATTTCCTGACACCAACGGTGGGCGCGAAACCTTAATTCCTACTAAAGATGCAGTTCTCTATTTACTTGTTTACGCGTCTACATGTTTACTTGTTTATAGGGAGGGAGGTTGAGGGACAGAGGTGGAGGGACAGTTAGAAACGGCTAAGTACTTACAGGTAGGGAGGGAGAGGGACAGGTGAAAACGACCAAGTACTTACCTGTGGTTTACGAGCGAGTTAAAGGGAGGGGAAGGCTCTATCCCCTCAAGGTGGCATATGTACATTAGACTTTTTAAGCTTACGATACCCACTTTACTGATTAGTCTCCGTAAACAAGCGTTTTTTAAAGCATAATCGTATCAAAAAGTCAAAATTGAAGCTATCGCGAAGGACGTCTGAAAATGAGAATATGCTATACTAATCAGAATTCCCACTATTACTCAAGTCTATCTCTTTGTCCACATTATCAGATTCCTATCCCTAACACCTGGTTACAATAGTACTACCGGCGTAACTATGATACCTACTAAAATAGCGCTCGCACAAGGATATTTCGCAAAATGCACTCTCGTCTTGTCACTTTGATGCCTTTTGGATTGTAGTGTTAAGGCTCGAGAGTACTTCGAAACCGAAAAAAGTAATACTGTCTTCGTACTATGATTCCTATGATTTATCTATAGATTCCGACTAATTTAGGGTACTTTTTCGACTATTTTAGGGGACTATTTTAGAGTATACGCGCACGTAAAGAGCGATTCATAGCATATACGATAAATCCTAATTTCACGTCGTATGACGAATTCAACTACAATACAGTAGTTGTAAATCAATTGTAAAACACTTCTTAATTCGCATTCGAGAATCGATTCTATATTATATAGACGTTGATTGTGAGAATTTATATGGACGTTGAAACAATCGCAAGGCTTAAATTGCAAAATGGGTATCGTGAGCTTGGAAAGTCTGATGTACATATGCCACCTTGAGGGGATGATATAGACAGATAGCTGACGGAAAGCTCGGATTACGCTAAAACTCTCTTAAAGGTTAATCGGAGAGGCTGTTGACCCTCGGTCCTAGTCGTATTCCTAGGTTCCCTACTTTTTAATACCTAATTAGGACGGTGTCAGGTTTCCTGACGGTGTCAGACAAAACCTGACACCGAGTTCCCAGAGGGATGACGCGCTTTAATAAATACCGAACACCACGAAAAAAGATGGAAAACATTCTGTCAGGTATGATACAGTATTCCTGGATCAATCAATAAACATGCAACATCTGCTAAGATGGTATCCTCACTCCTTGCTCTATCCCGAAACCTCACACTTCCAAATAACATCCATCAAGTAATTCAAGTAAAAAGACAATCTAGTATATGACAAAGCGTGATTCAAAGTATGGTACAAAAAGGATCTCCGTTCCGCGATTATAGAAATATCCGCAAATATCGTTATCTCTCTACTTACAGTACCCGGTCTCACACAGACAGACAACTTCATCTACGCCATCTACAGCAACTTCTTGGAAAATACCGGGCTCCAATACAGTGCTCGGGCTCCTTTTGTGATTAGGACCGAAATCGCAAGAGAACAAGAGGTGGAAAGCGATGGATTAGGCGATATGAGTCCAGTTGAATGATTCTTGCAATAGGGGGTTCCTCCCTAAGAATAAAACTTTGAAGAGTTTAAGAAAATATTGTAATTTCTTACTTTACAGTGACGAAAATACAAATGTGAGCCGGAAATGAATCATCAAGTCAAGGCAACAAACTGAGCAAGGGTGACAAACAAGACGAGCGTACCGCCATTCCCCCAGGTGCCAGAAAGCTCCTCATGAACAACCACATGCTGAACCGAAAATATCGCTACAAGAACTTCCATAGCATACTTTTATTTAATCATTTCTACATATCCCTTTCTTCGCCAAAGGAACCCTCCCTAGTAATCCTACACTACTAAACTAATAATTCATTCTGCGATATAAAATAGAACGCCATCTATGCTGTATTGTCCTCGAGTTCCATCGTAGCCGAGCCATCTTCTATAACCCACTAACCCTCCATCTCTCCCTCAAATTCAAGCTACCCGCTACACTCCCAAATATTGCAACCCACGCCTCACTGACCAACCCTTCTTCTAGACCCCAATGAACAGTCAGCGGTGCGTACGCCAAATCAATAGCAAGCTGCCTCCTCCAATGCATCTGCTTCTCCTGCAGACTGATCTCATTCTCTTTCTTCTCGTCCGTCTCCTTCCCACTCAACAGCCTCTTCTCCTGCCGAAGAGCGCCAAATTGCCTTGCCAACTTGATCAAATCAAGACCAACATGCATACCCCAAAACCTCGAGCTCCAAACCCCAGCCCTCAATTGCGTCTTTGCGTCCCAACCCAGAACCCCTCTGGCACTCAGATACGCCCCATTCTCCAGTATCTGATAACAAACATTGACCAAGACCTGCAAACTCTCAATCACAATGCCTAATCCTTTCTCGCCCTTCCTCAATCTCGCCAGCACACCCCTCCCCCACATCCAAAGACCAACCAGACCAAAAAGCCTCAGAAACGTTCGAATCCCCGAGATCAACCCACTAAGAACCTTCAACCTCCCCGCAACATCCAACATCTCCTCCCTCCTCACCTTCCCAATCTCCAGCCCCAGACCCTCCGCCTTACCCCTCAACAACCCAAGAACATCCATCCCCACCGCCGCATTCCCCCCCACCGCCTCCCCAATCACCGCCTCCGCCCGCATCTTAACGGCCTCCTCCTGAAACGCAACCACCTTCCTCAGTATAACCGACACCAGGAGACTAGAATAGCAGAGCGTATTCAGAACACTATCCGTTCCCGCCGGCGTACTGATTATCGAGCTCAACCGCTCGATGACCCGGTCCGTTTTCGAGAGGTAAAGGGGCGCCCATGATAGCAGTGTTCTAGAGCTAGGTGTGGGCTTTCGAGTCGGGGTTGGTTTCGGGTCTGGTGTTGGGATTGGTATTTCAGGTCTTGAATGTGAGGATGGCGGAGAGGGATCAGAAGCCAGAGGGGATTCGGATGGTGGGGTAGGTAGTGCTGCTATTGGATTCGGAAGGGGGATTTCGATCGTGGGTTCCGTTTCTGGTGCTGGTATACCAGATATCTCCGACATTCTGGCTTATTGGGTTTGGTGAGAAGAAGAGCTTGACAGGATGTTGTTGTTATTTTCCAAATGTTTATTTGAGGGTCCATGAGCATGATCATGCATGGATACTCCGTGAAAGCCGAGGTCCAGAGTCATCGGCTAAATATAATACCGCAGCAACTATTAAATCAATGGGGAGAAACATATCACGCACGTGTATTAATCACATTGGTCGAGGCAATTCAGCTACATTTATGGTTCAAGACATATCTTCATGTCATATTCTCATTTCATTACACTTCATACACACCATCCTTTCATTACAAGCTACATGCTCATACCAAGACAACGACGACAGACTAGCTGGAATTTTGATACTGTACGAACTTGGGTAGTCGCTATAGAAGATTCGTGACTCATTAAGACGAAAAGGGCGAAGGAGATGTGGCTACAAATCAAAGCCAAAAGAGATCCAAGTTCCAAAGTCAAGAAAGGACAATAGCCAAGGAAAACAACTTTTTGGTTTGAAGAAACAATCACCTTTCCAAACACTAATGAACACAGAAACTAGTAAAAGCAAAAGAGGAGAGCAGTTTTAAGAAAGAACAGTCCTAATGCAGATTTTATGCTGAAGGGCCTAGCCTAAATGGCTTAAGACCGTAGCGCAAGGAAAGGCGAACGCAGGAAAAACGTGAAAAATTAGTGCCCAAATTGATCTCCCTAGTTTCCTCCAAGACCATACGAAATCGTCAAATAATTCGTGAAACTGAAATCGTCAAGGAACCTGGAAATGAAAAAGAAATAGTGCTTAACCTTGATATCCACCGAAGCCATTTCCAAAGTTTTGGGCTGGGGGAGCATTCCATTGCGCAGTAGGTGCTTGAGTCTGACCACCACGAGCGTAACCACCAGCGCTGGTAGAGCCTCCGTAACCCATTTGTTGTTGGTTGGGGTATTGGTTTGGTGATTGAGTTGGCGGACCGCCGTATCCTTGTTGGCCAGGGAATATAGGTGGAGTTTGGTTGGACATTGGACCAGCTGATTGAGGACCTGTTGGTTGACCTGGCATTCCTCCACCATACTGAGGGAAGTAGGCAGAAGGTGTTCCAGAATAGCCACCAGGAGTTTGACCAGCTTGTGGGCTATAACCAGTAGGGGTTCCAGCTGGAAATCCGTCTGCGGTAGGTGCCTTATCCTTGCCCCACTAAAAGAGAATTAGCAGCTGCAAGCTAAGAGGAAGAGGGTAATGAATCAAAATACTTACAGAACACTTCAGAGGACGACCGTTCACGTTGTAACCACTCAATTGACAAATAGCCATTGCAGCGTTCTCATGAGAGTCCATCTTGACAAACGCAAAACCACGATCAGCTTGGAAGCGGGTCTCAACTACATAACCAAAGTTCTGGAAAAGCGGAATGAGATCGGTCTGGGTGGTGTATGGAGTAAGATTGCCAACATAGCAGGTTGTTTGCCAAGCTGGGGTCTGCTGAACAATCATATCATAGCTCTGGACTCCGTGAGTTGGGAAATGGTGGTGACCGAAAGGAGTAGTTGGAGTCATGCCCATTGCAGACATGGCTTGCTGTTGAGAAATTGATGGCTGTCCCTTTTGGTTTGCCCAGTTACATCTAATAGCACGAGAGCCGAGCCATTCTCCATCCATGGAGCTCAAGGCCTTCTCAGCGTCCTGTCGTTCGCGGAAGGCGACGAAACCATAACCACGGGAACGACCAGTCTTCATGTCCCACATGACACGAGCTTCAGAGACTGAGCCAAAGGCCGAGAAAGCTTGAAGGAGAACTTCATCGTTGACTTCATTGGACAAGTCGCCGACGAAGATATGGAAGTGGTTGGATGTGTCCTCTTTGTTGGAGGTGTTGGATTGATAAGCCCAGTTGACTCGAATCTCCTGTGAATATTATTAGCATTTGTGACCCCATAATCAAGAATCCTGTCTATGCTTACAGCTTGGTGAACTCGTCTTCCATTCAGAGTCTGCATGGCACGCTCAGCTGCTCCGGGATCGTCGTATTCAACAAAGCCATAGTTGAATCCCTTATTCTGTAACTAGGTAGTAATTAGCATGCCAAACCTTTTATCAGTGAGATACCACCATGGAAAGGAAAGGAACCGCTTTTACACGGCGGAATTCTCAAGAAAACTGACATCTGTGGGAGAGCTGATACTGACGGCACCTACATTCTTGTCAGGAATGATTTTGACGTTTTGGACATGACCAGTTGTTTCAAAGATTTGACGGAGGACATCTTCGGTGACTCTAGGATCAAGTCCACCAACATAAAGAGCACGCTTGTTTGGCTCGGGAGCTGCGCGACGAACAAAACCACCAGCGCTATCCGGGGACATGACCACACCATTGTCGCCCATGGGAGAGCTAATGGCGGTTGGGATAGGGTTTGTGTTTTGTGGAATGATTACCGGAGGAAGAGGTGGAGGTGGCATATGGGTAGATTGGGACTGGCCATTGTGCGGCTCGTAACCAGGCGCACCAGCAGTGGTCTGCGGAGGAGGAGGAAGCTGCGCGCTGGTTGGGGGAGGTCCGTTATCAGCCATGACGAAGTATATTGGATGAAATATAGGACGATGTTGAGAGAGAAGGCGTGAACGTCGTGATATTAATGCTCGAAAGCGGAGAGCGCGGGATCTGCAAAAAGTGTGGATGAACTCGGAAAACACCAAGATGATGGTGAATAGCGACGAAAAGTTTTGATGGATACTAGGCAGATCTTCGTGCGACTCGAAAGGACAACAGGCGCGTTTTCAGACTCGAAAATACGAGGTGGAATACTTGCGAGATATGGCGAAAAGATGAACCGACAAGAGGAAAACGCTTGTACGGAAGAGCAGTAGAGAAGCCGACGACTGTGAGATGCTGGTACAGAGGGCTGTAGCAGCGAGACAAGCAGAGAGGAGGATGTTTGAGGTGGCAGAGGAAGCGCGGGAGCTTGAAATTGAGTGAGGGGAGCTCTGCACTCGCTGTTCTGCGTCTGCGACTGCGACAATCGATTGCGCGGGAGATTGCTTGCAAAAGGAATAAGGCGACGACGGAAGAGAGACGAGAGGCAGGTTGAGATGGAAGATGAGACGAGGAATTGACTGGAAGAAAAGAACCACGAGAGAAAGACGACAGGAAGAGAGAGGGAGAGAAAAACTGCTCCAAGTTCCAGAGGCCTTGGCTGATGGGAAGGAGAGATGGGAGATGGAGGAGGAGGAGGAGGACCAAGGTAGGATATGCGATGGGATGCGTTTTCTTTGAAGGGGACGAGAGGAGGCCTGCAGCTGGGAAGGAACAGGCGGAAGTTTCCAGCAAGTGTGGTGCCAGTGCCAGTGCCAGTGCCAGTGCCAGTGCCAGTGCAAGGTCCAGGTGGGGACCCCTCTAGCGAGCAGAAGAGCGGGGCTAGTGGTCAGACGAGCCGCTCCGATTGGTGCGCTGACAGGTGTCTGATTAAAGTTGGGGGGTGCGGCGTTTAGATGGTTGAAGATGGGATGAAAAAGAAGAGCCGTGAATCTGTCCATTACGAGATCCGTAGGACTTTGTTTTCCTTCTAGAGTCTGCTTGGGACGGAGTATTATTATTGAAATGGGCGTCCAAGGCAAGATGGAATGGGTTGCTGATTAATAGATCCCATCAGAGAGGACAAAGAAGCGGCTGGCAGTGGAAGCTCTGCTCCTCCATCACAACATGCAACCTATCACTCCTACGCTCATCGCAACTCCAGGGCATGAGACCACATAAGCCACATCAAACACGTTGATCCAACACAAAGAGCTTCAGGGCACTATGTTATGTCATCAAATCATCAGACATAAGTATGAGAAGCTCTAGAAAAGGCTGTAGAAGAAGCTGCAGCGACTTATTTCGTTCCAATACTGTAGCCAACTGATTGCTCCCACCCATCAAGACACTTTCAAGCGAACAAGATCAAAATATACGCACTCCAAGTCCTGCTGCAACTCCAACTATCTCTCAATTGCAACAAACAACCCTCGAAATGATTTCCTTTGGCGACTTCAAGCACGCGAAGCTACAGTACACGGAAGCCAACACAGCCGTTGTGGAAGGATTTGGTTAGTTCACGGACGCTGCAACAGCGGCATGGCTTTCCTTGGTAAGGCGAGTTCCCGCACCTCTGAAATTGCAAATATGCATGTCCGTTCATCCCCTCACTCTTGGGATGAACCATAATCTTGAGATTGGCCTTCAAGATAACTTGCTCTGGTCCAGGAGACTGTGTACTGACAAGAAGCCACCAATTGGATTGAGTTGCATAGAGCTATGCTGTGGACGGAGCAGGATTCAAAGAAAATTTCTGCCATCCCCTCCAATCAATATTTCGAGAATTTCCCGGTTCGTGGTTGGATGGGAATGGGGTTCAGAAATATCAGCAAGCATTATCTTACTCGGTCTCTCTGTGCAGCCTGCATATGGGCCGATTTGCCCTTGAAGAGCCAGTAAGGAGTTTTTCCAACTTTGCAGAGATGCAGATCATCTTTCAAACTGCCTAATACGTACATTTGTAACCGCACAGTGCATAGTAAGCAATAAGCACCTGGAAGCGGTGCCGATTTTCTGCTGTCAGATTTGAGTTTAGTGTTTGGGCCGACCGATGCCTTCCCCAGATTTCCGCAGTAGCCTCAAAGCTTGGGGCGCCGCCGTTCTGATTTTCCAGGATAACAATGATTTGTGGTTCGTCTAAAAGAAAAGGAAAGTGCTAGAAACCCTCGAACGATTGACGGGTAATTATTAACTATTCAAGTATGATTTTTCGAGCTACCGGAAGTCAACTAAATCAGTCGGGAGACGCAAGTGCTGCAATGTCCCGCTCTTTACCCAAAGCCATTCACAATCTAAATACAATTAGTCATATACAAGTTGAGGAAGCAGATTCCCATGATCCACATGGCTATTTATTACATATAATATCACGCTGTTGAGAGATTGGGCACCTATTATGTGGCATTTCAGAGACTTGAGTAAAGATAAAATCAACTAAGCACATAGTCATAGCTAACCATGTTGAAGCTATAGGTATGATTTAAATCACAATTCTTATAGCGAATTTAGTGCAGATACAGAACTTTCTGTGGAACTCTTTTGATATTGCCTTTTTGGACTGCACACACGCTAAGAATTTAAATACAGTAAGATACTCGGTACTCGAGTGATGATTGTTGTGATTGTTAGGCTTTCGCCAAGCACCGAGTGAGAGTGAGTGTGGGGAAATTGAATTGACCGGTCGGTCAGCTAGCCTGAGCTCTTGTCGTCACAATCGGATTCTAATTTTTTTCGACTTCCTGCCATCTTATGGCCGCAGACACAAAAAATAAGAAAGTTGAAGATACCTCGAGGAAATATTACCTGTGCCTGTCTATTTTCTGCGCCTCAATCATATCATTTAGTCTATCCACTTTGTACTCAATATGGCGCAACCCTTACCACAACCCCCCACATCGCCTAAGACCCCCTTGGATTCCCTCCAAGCTATGCTCAATGGCATTGTATGTACACCGGTGTCTCCGTATGAGAAGATGGCTAACTTGGTAAAGCTCATAGAAACCGGAAGGGCATTGAAAGCCTCGCATAAGGATGGCAGGCGAACGCAAGCTCACAACATTGACCGCCCCCAAGTAACGATTCCCAAAGCCCTAGAAACATTCCATGGTGTTCTGGATGATATAGAAATGGACATTGTAAGGCGGGTGATTGGTGTAGTGTTGGATTGTGTTGACTGGATTACAGGTTCGATCCAAGGCAATTCTGTTGCGCGACCTTGAAGTCTTGCGCGCAAAACGGATCGCAAAGGAAACACCAGCTCCAGCACCCGCTCCTGTAGTTCAAAAACTCCCCGAGACCATCATTCCACCAAAGTCGGCAGAACCACAACTTCCCATGGCCCCAGTCGTAGATATGGTCAAGAAAATCCCACAGCCTGGAAAGAGCCCGGTAGCTAAGCAGGAGGTTATCCCGAAACCTCCAGAGAAATCAGCGGCTGGAATCAAGCCGCCACAGGCCAAAGCAGAGCCACCAACCAAAGAAACCACCAAAAATCCCGAACAAAATCCAAAGAAACTTCAGGCTCTATCTCCTCCACCATCTTCAAATGAGAACACACAAAACTCGAAACCAGTCGGCCTTGGGATAAATACAGATGCGAAGCCGGCCCCTGATGAACCAAGAACTTCCGAGCCACAAAATTCGGGAGTTGATTCACTATTCGATGATATTCCTGAATCTGGGAATGGTAATGTTGATTTGAATTTCGATGACATGGACTTTTCATATGGTGCGAACACCCAGACCACCGACCAACCACAAACACAAAACAGTGAATTTGATCTTTCTACATTTGGGAATACTTCACAAAATCTATCAACCAACAATTCAAATTCCGCTACGGCTGGTCAGTCTGGGAACAATAATGCGAATTCTGGCGAAAACAAGCAGTCAGATGAGATCCTTGCCATAGGTGATCTTGGTGACCTTGGGGACATTGGAGGTGGCGACAGTATGGACCTAGACTTGAACTTAGACATGTTTGGAGCCGAGGATAGTGTTTTCGACGATATGTTTGTCGATGGAGCAGGCTTGAGTGGTGCTGGTGCTGGTGCAGGAGAAAATACTTATGACGATGCTTTCTTTGGACTTAATGATTGAGTGCCGGGGTCATGATTTCGGTTGGGCCAAAATCATCAGCCTCCTTCTCTATCACATTTTTGGATCGCTAGCTCCCAACGGAGTTTCCTATTTCAACGAAACGTTTGGCAGTGATTCACATCTGCTTAGTTGACAAAGCGCGTCGCTGCCACCCAGCACACAACTCGATTCACAACTTGCATGTGGCTATTTAGGGCTACTCCTCTGAGACGATTTTGTTTTGCTCATCTTTCTCTTACCCTTGTGCTTTGAGCTGAATAAAACTATGCAATTTTTGAGGAACATTGCGAATCAGATCCTCAAAAAGGTCATGCCTTTTGAATCACAATCTTCAAAGATCCCATCTGGTATTTATAAACCTCCCATATTTCCATCACAGATCTGATAAACAAAGATTCCGATACCTTATCTAATATGTCAACCGCCTCAATCGATCCATTTTGCTGCCTCGAGGTAATACCAACATCTTTCCGGCATCTGGCAACGCTCCTCCCTTCGTCAACAACGCAATATGTTCTTCAAAACCCACCATCTTCAGCACCTCTGATCACGTCGTTTTTGTCCAGTGTTTTGACGAAATCAGTCGAAGCTGCACAGTCCCACAAAACCCTGTTCTTCGTCATCCTACAAGTGAAAGCACTGCCACCTCACGAGCCATTGTCACCTATCAGTAACTCGAATGAACCGACTTATCAATACTTTGTGCCGACTGAGAAGAAAGGTCAAGAAACAATCTTGGCCGCGAAAACCTATGTAAAGGGACGAGGTTGGCGAGAGATTCTAAAAAAAGATGCACAAGCTTGTCTGGCATTTCTCAACAATGGGGCCACCCTTGGAGAAGGGAGAGTTTGGAAGCAACTGCCAGGAGTAGAGAAGTTTTGGTGTGAACAACATCATCGTTTCTACGAGATGACATGTTGGTTCCAGGAGTCTCCTTGATATTACTGGTAAGAGGGCATGTTGGGCATCGGATTTGAGATGAACCAGGATGGTGATGATTTCAGGATATCATCTCGGATTCATATAGCCATACATACATGCAGAAGGGTTTGGATTAGTAGCTCGTGCCTTCCTACAGTAGCATGTAGAGCTTTTCAAGAGAGACGATAATATGACACCATTACTATAATATCTTTGGTGTTTGATTGTGTTGTAACATAGTAAATCCGTGATGTAGGCTTTAAAGTTTAACTCTTATCCCGCCGTGGTCTGTACTGATAGATCGCCCCTTAAGCTTTGAAGATGCTTATTTCTACGAAGCATTTTCCCATGTAAATCAAAAGTAAGGGACTTTAGTTGACTTGACTCTGGAATATCCCATTGCTATAATAGCACAAGTTTCGTCTATTGACTGCTATTGGCTTTTTGGCTGGATGTCTCCGGTGTTTCTTTGCTATGATGAATTTTCAAAAATTGTTTTTTTCGACAGGATATTTGAACATTTATGGTATTAGCATTCAATGGTAGCTGTTTTCTGTGGCAAAGCACCGATAGCTATCATGCTTCCCTGTAACATTGTGTAGAACTGTCTTTTCATTTGGATCCTTCTAGTCCCTTGGAGAATGGGTATAGCTGTCTTAGAATCCTATTTCTTTTCGGGTATCACAACAGTATCGTCTGATTCAAGATATCGCCTAAGAACCTCGGATCTAAACGATCTCTTTGTGTCAAGAAACTTCTCCGTCCAACCCCCCACCCAGTCCCAAACCCTCCACATCCTTACCCTCATCACCACTCTCCCGCGCCTTCTCAGCCATCCTAACCTCCCTCATCCTCAACCCCTCAGCCCTCTTCCTCTCCCTCCTCGCCTCCCCATCCTCCCACACACTCCCTTCCTGTCCCCTCCGTCTCCCCTCCTTCTCCCCATCTCTCCCTCTCAACAACACCCTAAACCTCTCAATCCTCTTCTCATTCTCCACAAACCTCTCATTCGCAATCTGTATAAAATTACGCAGTTGCCATTCAGGAACGATACAAAGCGGTGTTTCTTCTGCATCTGCGGAAGAAGATGAAGAAGGGGGCATGAATCCGATTATGGACTCGAGAGATAGGCCCATGGAGCGGATTGCTACGATGGGTGTTGGGGAATTGGAGGAGGATGATGAGGATGATGGGGGAGAGGTGAGGTTTAGGGCTCCGGACTCGCGGAAGCCGGATTGGAGGGCGGCTGTGAGGAGGGTTTGGGCTTGCGTGGGGGAGGAGGTTAGGATGTGGAGGATCTGGGGGCATGTTAGCTTTTTTGTTTGGGATTTGTGTTCTATCAGATTACTGTGTTGAGTAGAAATGGGAGGAGAGAGTAGAGGAGGATTAAAGGGTTTATTTACCATCGGTTCGAATTTAAAATGTATAAACCTCATTTCCCCAACATTTCTTCCACTCATCTCCTCCTCCAGCTTCTCATTCCTGACCATCCCCAGAAGCTCCGCCAACCTCGTATCCGTACTGACAGAAACAGGATCATGAGAAACATACAACCACCTCCCACCTCCTCCCTTTCCTCCCACGCCCGCTTTCGTCTCCCTCTCTTTCCCTTCCTCTATGATACCCCCCTGAACTAACCCACCATCCCGCTCCCCAGCACTCCTTTTCCCCTCCAAAAAAACACTCACCCGCCCCCCACAACTACTCGTCGTCACACTCCCCTCCCTCGCGTTAATCTCATCGATCAGATGGCGGATATTCACATCGACGCTTCCTTTCGGGGAGAGGTCGTCGTATTGTTCTGTTGGGAGGGAGAGGAGAGATAGGATGTGGGATTTTTTGGTTGTGAAGGAGGGGGGTGGGGGGGTGTGGTTTGGTTGTGACATCTTTTTTGGGTTAGTGGGATGAGATGGAGGGGTTTGGAGGGGTTGTCTTGGCGGGGTGGGATTTGGGTTCTCGCTCGGCGGGGCGGGGGTTTGAGGTTATTTGGACGGCATCTTATGCGGGGTTTTGAGGGATCCTTGGGAAAACTTTGGGATTTGGGTGAACGAGCAGCTTGGGCAAAGTTTGGGCGGTAATGTATCATTTTTATAGGTTTGGTCCCAACATCTTCGTCAAGTAAGGGCTTTTGCGAAGCACGACAACTCGGAAAGCCATGAAAAAGGAGAATACAAACCTTCTGCCAGCCTGGATACTAAGAGGGCCTGAAGTTTTATTTTATGGAGTTATCACGATTCACGCTTTGCCAAGGGCGAGGAGTAGCGACGAAGGAAAGTATGGCACCACGAGTTCACCTTTACTGTACATACCTTCACAATCAAATGCAAGACACGAGTATTTTATAGAATTTATCATTGGGTTATAGTCCGACTATCTGCAACAAGGTACAGTCTGTCAAGTGAGCCTCCATCCCTACCAGCCAAAGAGCACTTCAACCAGCAATTCCGAAAGCAAACCATACCACATCCATTTGACAACTCCAGAAGTATTAATTTCGCAAATAACGCTTCGCCCATCTGTTGACTCATGACCCGAAGGACATATCCGATCCCCGCAAAAGAGCAGAAAATGCGAAAGAATGAGCAACGCGGCAAGTATTACTTGTAATCGATTATTCTTTTTGTGAGTGAAAGCAAACAAGGAAATCTTTGTGAGATCTGGGTATCGAAGCATGAAGAGAACGAGTACATATCCATGAAAAAAGTCGTGAGGACGAACCCCTGCCAAAGCCAAACGTAAGAAAAGGCAAGAAGCAAAGATGATGTAGTGTTCAATTGATCGATCCAGAAGAAAAAATCGGACAGCAGGTTGACTTCGTGTGAGAACAGTTGTGCGGGTTATTCAAGCAATCCAAGGAAAGAGAAAGTCCCACTACGGTTGTTGACTCGAGGTGAAGACAGTAGGTGTCGACATTTATTCCAACTTGGGTTGACCTCCAGGGAGGGCACTGCGAATGATTCGCTCAAGAATGAGCCACTCGCGTACAGCAACCTCGGCAAGAGTAGCTTCTCCAAGGGTCTTGGGGTGGAAGGCATTGGCAAGATCAAGGAACTGCTCAACACGTCCAAACATGGTCGTAGCATGAAATCCGCTGTAACCTCTCTCTGCTTGCTCGGCGAGGGTTGGTCGCCGGGCGTTCTTCATGGTCCAATCATGAATCAATTTAACATAGAACTGTAAGAGTCAGTATTATGCCAACGTTGGAGAATGAACCGGAGGAAGAAAACTTACCATGAGAAGATCATACTCAATATCCTTCTTAGCTCCAAGAGTGTGAATTGCGGCCCAACCATCAGCATGCGGTACTTGACCAAGCTCGTAAGCTCTACGGCCATCCAGTGAAGTCCAGAAAACAATGTCATCCTTCATTACCGGAGTGAACCCATCACAGGCAAGGCAAGCCTTGATGACTCGCTTAAGCAACGAATTGTTCAAGTGAACAGGATCATCCCCATTACGAATGCGATGAAGGAGGAACTTGACCAATTTGACAGTAGCATCAAACAAGCGCTTTCGGTCAGCCAGGGTGATGTAGTGGGTCATGTGCCAGGGGTACTGTACGTTATTAGCTATTGACTTATGCTTCTTGAGGTCGTTATGGCGCTTACCTTGGACAAGGTGCTAATGAGACACTCAAATGGGCGTTGTGGGCAATCGCGAGAGAATGGAGACTTCTCAAAGTCAGTAGACATTCTGCTTTAGCTAGTAGAGAACTTACTCGTTGAGGGTATTCGACGTGCTTGACGAGCATGACAAGTTCCTCGTTGGTGATAAATCCTTGGAATCCCGAGTTGTATTTGTCATTTGGATCCTTGGGGATGATTGTAGGACTAATGCCAACCCATTGCACGTTCTTTGCCTTGGGGAATAGTTGGCGCATCAAGTCCTCCTGGCTGGACAACTCAACCTCAACGTGTCGTGGACCAAGACGACCGCTGCGACCAGCCATCTTCAAGGACTGGAAGCGATCAACCGCGGCAATGGCCTCGTTGACAGAGGTGAATTCGACGTAGCAATCCAAAGTCTTACTGGTCACGCGCTCCATGATAATATGAATGCTCTCGTTCTCCGACTCTGGAACAATCTTTGCGTTTCGTCCAATAAATGCTAAGACCTCCGAGCGTGTGAGGGTGTACGGAATCTAGATAAAGTTAACAATACTGTATAATTAGGTGAAGTAGAATTCATAACATACGTTCTTGATGACGAGGACTCCATATGGGGATTGCTTTGGGTGTTGGCTACACAGAGTAATGAAGGGAAGAAAGTAAACATTCAATGCGGCGTCTCCACTTGGGGTGATGCGTCCACCTTCAGTCAACTCACGCATCTTGCGGCTCATACCATCAGCGGGCGTAAGGAGTGAGGACCGATTAGTTGATGGGATGGCTCCGAAGGGGTCGATGTTAGGACGAGAGAGCTCATCGATAGAGATGGACGTGTTGTCGGAGATAGCTTGCAAGGCCATTTGGTTGTAGGTTGCTGTATTGTTGTTTGCGATGTTGCCACGAGGAGATGGGCGACCAAAAATCGCGACAAATGCGGGAAGGCTGCTACCAGCGAGACCACCAATATTGCCATTAAAGCCGAAGTTACCAGGAGCAGGCCCAGCAGAAGAAATACCGCCAACCAAAGCGAGATTGTTCGGGGCACCAGCATTGCCGCCAGTGTTGGTATATTCAGTAGGGTCACCGCCAGTGTTGCGATTGCCCATGTTGGTTGAAGATGAAGCACCGGTATTGCCACCAGTGTTGACATAGCCAGTAGTGCCAGTAGACATGTCGCCGCGATTACCCGTGTTATTGTAAGAAGCACCAGCGTTGCCGCCAGTATTCATACCAGTGCTATTGCCCGAGTTGTTAGGAGCCATGTTATTGCTGCCAGTGTTGATATAGCTAGCAGTACCAGCCGACATATCACTAGTGTTGCGACTGCCAGAATTGTTGGAGGATGTGTCAGCGTTGTTGCGATTGTCAGAGTTGTTTGACGACATTCCACCAGATGCACTGGCATTGCCACGATAGCCGCCGGTGTTGTTGCCGCCAGGAACACGCTGCGCAGCAGGATTGTAAGAGTTTGCAGCAGTATTGAATCCAGACGCGCTACCGCCTTGGGAGCTGGTTAGTCCTCTGGTCGAATTAGCCATACCACGATTGATCAAGGGGTTGCGAGTAGGTGTGCCAGGCATTCCTCGATCAGTACCAAAGCGACCAGGTGTGCCAGGCGATGCGTATTTGGCTGGCGATTCGTTTCTGGAGGGCGTCAACTGTCCTTGTTGACCCTCAGATGGTGCTGCTCGTTCACTCATGGTGCCGAGAGCGCGAGGAGTCAGATCGTAATCTTCACCAAATTCAACGTTCCAGGTGACAGCGGTGGGTCGGTGGTGGTCGTCTACAAGACTTCGAAATGAGGTTCTGCGTTGAGCAAGATGTATATTAGAGTTGTTGGTTGAAGATGAAGCAGAACTTTGCAAGCCACCAAACTCGGACGCAAAACGCAAATCAAGCAGACGCGGTAGCGAGCCGGGGGAGGGGGAACCCGGTACTACAGCAACGTCCTCGTGACTTAATTGGCTTGATTCCTCGCTTGCCCTGGGGCCGACAGGACTAGTATTGTCTGCTGCTCAATTGTAAGCTGGGGTGAAACAGATACCCAGGTGAATATTAATGCGAGGTGTGACTGGAGAGGACGAGCCAGACAAGGGAGATATAGAAGTAAACATACCACGATTGTAACGACGACTACGAGGAACCATATCGCGCTCTGCTCTTGGTGCTCTGCTTGGTGTCGGCATATCCCCATTTCTACGCTTATAGGGTCGCCAGAACGAGGTCGGTTGTCTCATATACAGCGTCCCTGTTTCCAATGTCAGTTGAGCAAATACATAGGATGGCGAAGATTTCGAGGCTTTTCAAACTTCTCAGGGTGGTTTCACGTACCGCTGTATATTCTCGCACCAGCTTGGGACTGGTTACGGGACCTGTCGTGGATCAGTGACATGACCAAATCATCTTGTTTGTGAAGAAAGTAATACCAACTTGGTGCCGGAGCACCGCCAAAAGAGCCGCCCAAATCCGCTCCTAGGGAGGGAAAGAGGGGAGGAGGAATCGGGTGTGGGTGTGGGTGTGCTGGCCATCCAGCAGGCAAGAAAGGGGGGGCCGCGGGGTTTAGTGGGCGAGAAGCACCTGTGAACAGTAGATCGTTAGATGGATTAATCTCTGCCTGCGGCTAAGGCAAGCCTGTGAGGTGATAAATGGATAGAGATGGATAAATGGATGAGAATGAGTTGGTAGTAGGTAGGGTGGTGATGGATAGGTTGAGGATCGATGGACGGGAAACTTACCCACGCCGCTGCCTCTTCCCAGAGGACTCCCGCGCCCCCATTGCTCTGGGCGACCAACCCCAGAGCGAGGGACACGAGAGCCTCCATACTCTCGCGGATGGTGGTACATTCTCCTTTTGTACTTGCTTGTGGTGGTGGTGGTGCGTGATTGTGTGTTGTTGACGAAGTTGGAGGGAAGCGACGGGGAACTTGGAAAACACCCAAACGCGCTAGTGCTTTCCTCCACTAGCGAAGGACCCCACAAACAAGCTCAGCATACTGCCGCCTTCTTGGAATAGTCTCTCTTAGCATGGTATTGTCCTCCGTTGACTTGTCTCTTGCTATGTTACATGTGTGACTCGTAGCGAGCATATCGAAAAGGGGAGGCAAGCACGAGGAGGAAGATGACAAAAAGGAAAGTAATTTTGTTTAGAATTCTTCTTCTGAGGCCTCTTCTCTTCCACCACCACTACCAGTACTCTGGGTATATATAAAAGAACTGTAGTGGCACTCCCTCCCGCCTGTCACCCACCCACAGCACAACACTTGCGGAAGACGAGGACTTTTGACTGCACTGCGGCAGAAGAAAGAAAGCCCCGCTGGACTCGAAATCGATGGATTTGAGACCCGGAAATGAATACCATTCTTTGTATCATAGCATATTGCTATTCTTGGATTTGTTGAGTTTGAGAAATGCGCTGAGCAGTTCATTCGTGCCATTATATTGAAACGCGCACATCGTCTACTAGGAAATAGAACAACCAACCAGACATCTCTAATCTGAGCAAGACGAATCAAAAGAAATCAAAAATAAACGCAATGCCTATCCTTCCTTTTCAAGCAAAAAGATCGGTCCATCGATATTTGTCCTCTTTCCAGAGCATCCATGATGAAGCTTTGAATGAAACGAATTGAAACTGTTGACAGTGGTAGAGCACTACCAACCCCTTGCTCAATGACCCAGCAAAAGAAATCATCTGGTACTACCAGGTTTGACAAGACAAAGGTTGCGTTGTAGTGCTGAGGGCAGCAGACAGTGAAAGAGCCTCCAGATCGGTCGCTTGACACTAATCGCTAGAAGCAGTAGTCTTGCGACTCACAGCGCAAAACTTGCTGCGCACAACACTTGTTGTTTTGTCCTCTGGGCTTCCAGAGGTGGTTATTGGAATATTAGAAATATTTGAAAACTCAAACTGCAAAGATAGGAGGATGTCGTTGAATTAGCGTGCGGTCAAAGTTCGGATCGGCAATCGGATGAATTTTCCATTGGTCCCCTAGCCGACCAGCGTCATCCCCCTTTTTTCCGACGCCGAGGTCTTCATTCACTCGTACAAGGTAGACAAAGTAAGCCGCAGCTTTTTGGGTTATACACTTTTATCGCTATTTACTAGAGCCCAACTTATTTTCATAGTACTTTTATAATAGAGTAATGAAATTTAAGTAAAATAAACGTAATAAAATACTAAATATTATTTTACTTATTTAGTAATAAAATAAAAGTAGTATTACATTTAATTTTTATTGTCTTTTACATAGCTCGGGGTATAGTTCTACTAGAATTAAGTATATATTACATATATAGATCTATTCTAATACCTTAAGTATTAAATTATACTTACTTATAATTAAAGAATAAAGGTTATTTAAATAGAATATTACTAAAAACTCTTTCTTATATTATAATTTTAACTATAGTAGAGTCTATATACTATTCTTATATAATGAACTATTATCTTCTAAGTTTAAATATTAAAGATACTTATAACCGTTCTCTTTTTAGTTATTATTTATTATAATCTATTATAATTTATTTTACTTTTTCTTTATTAGAATTCTATACTTCTATTAAAATCTAAAGATAATTAATAAAATATTATTTTTCCTATATTTAGTAAAGAATAATATCTAGTATATAGTAAACACTTTTATAATTAAATTAATTAAAGTAACTTATACTTAACTAAGCTTTATTTTAATGAATTATTATATTTATTAAAAATATTAATATTATAAAAGAACTTTTTAGTCTAGTATTTAAATAGATTAATTTGTTCTATCTTTAATAATTGTTTTTCTTAAAGTAATTACTTTAGTTCTTTATAATAATTAAAGTATTTCGATATTTATAAGTTTATTTTTCAAATAATTAAGGAAATATAAATATATATTTATTAAGTAATTATCTAAACTTTAATTATTCTAATTCTTAAAACAAAGTGTTGGTTTGACTCTAAGTCAATAGAGCCGAAAGACAAATAAGGAAAGTATGATGCAAGGCTAATAGTTCAGTATCGAATGTATCGTATTATAAAGACTATTAGTTGTGCACACCGAGTAAAGGTGTTGCAAGTGCCACCACTATTGTATAGTGGTGCTTAGTGCCAAGTACAGCACATGAGTGGCCTTGAGTGGTATTCACTTATACCGACACAAAGAAATATAATAAAAGGTTTTAGAATTCTTATTTAAAGAAATCTAACTAGTATTATTCTAATGATATTTTCTTTAACTTCGTTTTCTATTACCTTTTCACTTTATAATACTACTAAAAAAAAAGTAAGTAAATAGGTAAATTAGTCTTAAATTAATAGCTTTTTCCTTATATAATTAGCGAGAATACTAAGCTAAACCTAACTAGAACGTTTTATTTATTAGTGTTAGTAATATTACAAAGTTATTATATTCTATAGTTTATTAGTTACTTGGGACTAATAGAAAATTTCTCTAAGACGCTCTCTTTACCCTTATCTTTCCATCTACTAAATAGTTGTGACGGTTATGGTCACGAGGGCTGGATGTCACATGCTCGCTTAGCGAGGCGCGCTAGTACTAGCGTGCGCGACCTGTATTTAGTTCCCAGCTCTCTCGAGCTCTCCTTCTCTCCTCGTCTTTTGT
>UNPT01000479.1:0-34539 GCA_900536445.1 Hymenoscyphus occultus
ATTTCGATTATACTTTATAGATATATATTTAATATAAATTATTAATATATATCTATAATATGTAGTGTTAAGTATAACAATTTAACCCCTCTTCTGTAGTGTATACCTAGATTAAGGCAACAGAAGAATTTTATATTAAACCATATAGCTAATATAAAAAAAGCGAACTTTTTTTAGAAAAGGTTAGATGTTAGTATATTTTTAGGTATATAAAAGTATATCTAAGAAGGACTATAACTTGGCGATTAAGTACCATAAGAATACTTATAAAATAAATCATATTAGTACTCATTTTAATATATCTTCTCTTTTGCAAAGCACAATACTTCGTTAGCAAAGCAAAGCGAAGCAGAAGTATGTATGTATGCGACCTTCTGTGCGGAGCAAGGAGGTGTCTTAATCTAGGAAGACATCCCAGCCCGAAGAAAAGACACACAAGCCAGCACAAGGAGCAATAAATCTACACTATAGCTAACTAAAGTAGTTAGGTTAGTTATCTGTTATTAACTAAATATTAAGATAAACCAGATATATTATATTTTCTGCGTTAGCTATTAATATACACTATAACTAATATCTTTTTATAAAGTAATATTTTATTATACAATATTTTATTATACAAGTAGTAGTTATTTATAATATAAATAAATCATAAAGCCGGGGGAGAAATTTGAATTCTCATTTTTAATGCATGAAATTAATGTTCTAACCAATTAAACTACCCTGGCAAAAAATAATAATTTGGAATTAAACCAAAAGAGAATATTTTGGTAAGGTTTATAATAAAATATACCAGGTGAATACCCTGATTCGAACAGGGAAACTACTATTCCACATACAGATGTTCTACCATTGAACTATATTCACTAATATCTATTTAGTATCATAACCTTTATATGCAGTGCTAAGCAGAGCAAGCCAAACTATCTGCCTACTTAGGATTTTTTTATGCTGAAGTGATTCGAACACTCAATAATAAATACCAAAAATTTATGACTTACCTATTAGTCTACAACATACAAACATAGAAACAAACATACAAACATACAAACATACAAACATACAAACATACAAACATACAAACAAACATGCATATAGCTTTATAAATAACTATCATTAGTATTTAGCTATACTTAGCTAAATCAATCTATTGAAATATATTTAATTATAATATAAATATAAACTGTGGTTACAAAAAGTCGTTTACAATATTGTATTGTATCGTATTACTAATATATACTAATATATACGTACCATACTACAAATACAATACTAATAACACACTAGCAAGCCAACTAAGCTAAAACACAATACAGTACTTATTACACATAGTAATAATAAATTATTTTAGCTTTTTTATAAAAAAAGCTCTTTACATAAAAATAAGGTAAATCCGACTTGAACGGATAAGATTCTAAATCAAATAGTCCTAAACTACTCATGTCTACCAATTCCATCACTACCTTTATTGCTCCAGATAAGATTCGAACTTACAACCTAAACATCTTCAGAGTTCCGCTCAACCAATTGAGCTTCTCGAGCTATAACACTAGCATTAAAACACTAAGCATACATCCAGATATATTCATCATACTGGGAGTGTCTTAATCTAGGAAGACATCCCAGAAGTAGTATTGAATACTACTGCTACTATATTCCATACATACCATAAAGTAGTATATCATACTACAGTAATATATACCCAGGTATAAGGCGATCTTAGGTATTGTTTAATGAGTAGTGTAAATGAATTAATAAGGAATTAATTTAGGGGGGGGGGATTTACCTTTTAATAATGAGTGTACTAATATGTACTCACTCATTAATTTTTAAAAGGGGACGTATTCCTTTTTAAAAAAGGGACTGGGATGTCTTAATCTAGGAAGACACACCCAGTCCAATAAAAAAAAATGGACCTCCTGTCTTTCTTTAACAACTCTTCCTTGACCCAGGTTATAATCCCTCTTCCTTAACCTAAGTTAAGTTTAATTTTCTTGCTCCTTGTGCTGGGTCTTCTCTTCGGACTGGGATGTCTTCCTAGGTTAAGACACCTCCTTGCTCCGCACAGAAGCAATGGTCGCCTTGCACAGAAGCAATGGTCACTTCTGCATGCGACCTTCTTTGCTAACGAAGTATGCAGAGCAAAGCTCAAAAAAGAAAGCAAAGAAGTCTTCTTTGCTTTGCATGCATGCTTGCATGCATGCATGCGACCTTCTGTGCTAACGAAGTATGCGACCTTCTGTGCGGAGCAAGGGGATGTCTTCCTAGATTAAGACACTCCCAGTCTTCCTTGAGGGCTCATACTACAGGGATGTAATTCCATGGCCATGGGATGTCTCGCTTTATTTCGGTACTGGGAGGGGTCACAACAAGGTAGTACTACCTTGTTGTGACCCCTCCCCTCTTCTTTGCTTTGCTAACGAAGTATTGTGCTTTGCAAAAGAAGTATTGTGCTTTGCAAAAGAAGTATTGTGCTTTGCAAAAGAAGTATGCAAAGAAGTATGGCATGGAGCCACCGGAGCATGGAGCATGGAGCCCTCAGGGAAGACTGGGAGTGTCTTCCTAGATTAAGACAACCCAGTAGTAGGAGGGAGGAGCCTACTTCGTCCGGTATGACCCAGGAGCAAGAAAACCTTTTTTATTTACTTGCTAGTAGTGCTTTAGATGGATTCTCTTCCTCATGCGTGCGGAGCAAGAGCAAGACCTTTGGAGACATCAGGTCTCGAACCTGAAATAATGATATGCAAAATCACAGTTTTACCAATTAAACCATATCCCCTTAAAGAATATTTAGTGTAAAAATAAATAAATATATATTACCTATTAATTATATATGATTTGTATCACCTTTTTATTATTTTATCCGAAAAACGACTTGAACGTTCACGATATTATATCAATAAATCTTAAGATTATCCTGTCTACCAATTCCAGCACTCGGATAAGCCAAAAAAGTTAAGGCCAGAGTGATTTGAACACTCATCTCAGCTGTCATGAGCAGCTTGCTTTTCCAATTAAGCTATAACCTTATATAACATAAAGTGCGGATAATGGATTTGCACCAAATATATCTTGGTCATGAGCCAATTATGTTACTATTACATCAATCCGCATAATGGGTTTTTATAGCCTCAGAGGGGGTTGAACCCTCGTATATAATGATGAAAACATTATGTCTTAACCAACTTGACGATAAGGCCTAAAGTAAAAAAACCGTCTTTTTTGTTGGTTAACATATATTATTATTACTTATATAAGTTAACCAATTTTACTATATTGCCTCCTAGCGAAGCAATGGTCGCATACCATACTTCTGTGCGGAGCATGGGAGTGTCTTCTTTCAGCGAAGCAGAAGTATGACATCCCAGTAAGTAAAGCAAGAAAACAAAAGTCCAGTACAAGTATCGCACTTGTTTCAATTGGTTACAAAACAATTACATTACTTTTATGCTAACCGGACAGACGACTAGACCTAGGGCTTTTCGAATGTTATAATATATAATAGTGCGGTATTAATCTAAACTAACTGACTTACGCCAATTACCCTAAACTAATACCGCACTATTTTATATTATCACATTATTACGCTTTTGCTGGGATGAGACATCCCAGCCCAAGCCAAGAAAAAAAAGACTGAAGTTCTTGGTATTCATTATTAACATTAAAAATTTCATGTATTTCTTGTTATATACTTGCGATTCATTTCAGATATCATAGCTAATTAGTTGTATATAGAATTAGTACTTTATGCCTAAAAACATTTAAATTATTTCAGCTAAAGCCTATTAATTCCAATAAACCTAATAGGTTTAATATTAGATTATTGCAAAATCGTAGTGTTAAACTACGTATTTTCCAGAATATCTTAAAGAAAATTTCGTGCCTAGATGCATTCAGCACTTATTTTAGTTAACATAGCGTTCCTGCCGTGCCTATGTTATAAATTTACTTTGTGAAAGTAACATCCCTGTATAAAGATAAATTTATACTTAAATTAATATTGGGCTCATAAACAACAGGTAAACCAGAGGTTAACATGCCCAGCTCCTTTCGTACGAGGGGACTAGCCTTATTTTATTCTAATTTCCTCTAGAAGATAGAAACCATACTGTCTTACGACGTATTTAACCCAGCTCGTGTAACTTTTTAATCGACGAACAGTCGAACCCTTCATGATTCCTGCGTTCATGTGGATAAGTTAAGCCGACATCGAGGTGCCAAACTGCGCACTCAATTTGTACTTCCTGGCGCAATTAGCCTGTTCAATTTTGTTAAAAGAGATTAACTATTACCATCTTTCTTTCGAAGATGAGATGGTTCAGACTAATTCTCTATTTCCATCTTTCGCAAGATGGATCAGACTATTTCTTCATGACTTTCTTTTCTTTTATATTATTAAATCCACGCGAGATTAGAGCAAACTTTCTAGGGAATATATCTCTTACTATTACCCTTACCCTTACTTGTTCTGGAAGTGTCATGCCTACTTCTTTTGCCTACTTCTGGGGAGGCTAACCATTTCTTAGAAGTAGAGAGGGCTCACAATTTCTTAGAAGGAAGCCGCGGACTGGGCTGGGTACCCTCCTCCTCTCCTTTTGCCTTGCACAGAAGCAATGGTCGCCTTGCACAGAAGCAATGGTCGCATGCAAAGAAGTAGCGGACGAAGTAGCCCCTACTTCTAAGAAATTGTGAGCGAGCCAGTACGCATAAGAAATACTCTTATTATTTATTACTTACTCAACCCTTAACACCATAAGCTCCAACTCTATTACTAGAGTTTAATAGAGTGTATTGTATATTAGATTGAACATGACCTCTTAACATTACAGTAGATAACCCTCTAAATGAAGAATCCACATTTTTTAAACCACCTAATCATTTCATTTTAAAAACAGATCTAGATGCAGTAAATCGTCTGGTTAATCTTCCCTTAGCTTCTACCCTAATACCTGCCATTTTTCGGTGTTTTAAACCCGAAAAGATATAATGATCTAATGAGCTATAACTATCCATAGTCTCAGAGTTTTTAGAGTTAAATATATTTGAATAATTACCTCAATCGTAATACCAAGGTATATGTAAAGGTAATTTTTCACGTCAAGGGTAAATATTTAGTAATAAATTATTTAAAGGGTCTTTAACGCCATCAGTAAACATAGAGTTAATATTATCATTCCGTATTATATTTCCAATGTAATTATAGCTTTTATCTTTAATTAACCTTCGGACTCTCCTTACGTTATGTAATTTTAGTCTTCTTAAAGAGGCTTTTAAAACCTTGTATAGTTTATTATCTCTATTTCTTAATTTTAAAGAAACAGCTTGCGTAAAAATATCACTATTCAAATGCATTTTTTTTAAATTAACCAGGTTAAATTCGATAGTTTTATTGTACATATTCTGAACTAACTGTATAAGATTTTTTAAAAAGACATTATTAGACTTAACTTGGTTTAACTTAAACCATAATCTATGTTTATATAAATTTTGAGTATATTTCCAATAACATTTATACATATAAAACTTATAATCAGGATACTTGAAAGTATAAAGATTGGCAATTTTATTAAATAAGAAATATTTTTCATGGTCATTCAAGATATTTTTTTTAATTAAACTGGTTAAAGTTTCATATCATGTATTTATATTGCTATAATATCGGTTTAATTTATTAACAAAATATATTAAATATGCCAAATACCATTCTTCATAATGATTAGGTAAGTGTAAATACTCACCCAAAGTAAAAGGTCTGTTAAAAGTCCTAACTTCTTTACCATTTCTATCCATATTTCTAGATAATATTTTACATACTTTTTTAGGATAATATAAGCTCTTATGAATTTCTCTTAATTTTCTAGACAAGGACATTATTCTAGGGTTATAGACATGATATGTTATATTCAGTGTATGGTTAGTATGCTTGAAGGCACTTAACCCTACAAATGTTTTATTAGCAGATAATTTATTATATATAATCCGGGGTGCTTTACTTACGAAGTATGGTATGCCAGAAGAAGCCGCCTTAACTTTAAAGCCTTTAAGATTAAATTCCATATTAGAATAACTTTTCAATAAACGCAGAATATTTTTATCCGCAGATGGTATAGACTTAATAGTATTTTTATTGAAACAATAGATACTGTTAAGTCATTCCTGAGTTGCGGGTGTATAATGTCTAGTTGGACCTGTATCACTATATATATGTTTAAAAGGTTTAACTATAAACTTTTTTCTTTTGCTCTTAAATAAAAAAGAAGTAGCTTCTTTTTTATTGCTAGACTTGCGGATGGAATTGTCGGGAACAGGAGGCAAGTATGGTATGGCTACTCCTCCCTTATTACGTAAAAATGCGGATGATAATTCTTCTAGCTTATAAATGTCCGGACTGAAGGAAGGGCTACCAGGTAGAGCGCTAACTTTTTGTAATTCATTTATTTTAATTTCCAATTTACGATTAGACATAATTTCTCATAATTTTTATTTTTACGGTTTTTTAGAGAGGAATACCCTAAGCTCAACCTTTAAGTTCTAACGTCTGTCTCACCACCACCACCATGTAAATAGAATGAGGGTTAAACCTATTTCATTAATATATGCCATACCATACCATACCTTCCTGCGTAGTAAGCGTAAGGGTAAACGTAAGGATAAGTACTGATGGAATATGTACATATAATTTAACGATTATTGCCCTATACTAATATATTGAAATAAAATACAGGTCAAATTAATATATAAAAGAAAAGTCATGTTGGGGACAAAAGGATATATCCTATATTAGTCGTTGAACGCTTTTACTTTTATATAAATGTTTTATAGTTTAAGTAAATTACGCTTCAAGTTAACTTTTTTATAAAAAGAGTCTTTCTTGAAATTAACCCAATATTTACCAATAGTTTTACCCCATCTATTCCTCACCATACTTCTGAGTGGGAAGAGATGTGTTTAACATCGGGGGACTGTTGACTAAATCCCTAGCGTAGCTTTTTCAAAAATCCAAGACCTTTCCTTTCTGCATCTTGTGATCATATGCCCCGCTTACGCGACTGATAGACGTGTAAGTCAAACAGTAAAGCAAGATTAAGCCATTAAACTTGACAAGTAATAAACATAATTATATTATTAGTGTTCTTAACTATTCACATAAAGGGACATCCTATCTTTTTTTTATTGCAAAGCATTTGTTTTTTTTGGTTTGTCTGGATGCTTTGCCATAAAAATTCGGATATTTATTGCATCCCCTCTTATTGAACAGCATACTTAATAATATAACTAAAAACATTAAAAAACTTCTGGATTACTTGTCCTACTGGAGCAAGCATCCACCCTCCGATTTCTTGAGCGAAGTAAGGCGGAATGGTATGCTGCACCAGAGGTAGGGTATGCTTGAATCAGAAACCTAATGTTTTAATTACATCTATTTTCCATATAGTTAAAATCTTACTGGATATAAAAATGTTAGTTCTAACTTAATTAGATATATAGCTGGATTGGTTATAGCTTAAGCTATACCAAATAACAAACTAAAAATAAAGCCAAATATAGCCATTTTCTTTTGCTCCTTCCTGATGAAGGCCATACTTCCCTAGGGGTGGCTTGAAGCCTACTGGCCGCCAAGGCAAAAAGCCAGAGCAAATATGGCACAAGCAAGCAGGCTGAGTAGAAGAAAAAAAAAAATGCGGCGATATTTTTCTGTCATAATATATTAAAATTACGACAATTTTACCAAATTAACTTTGGATACACCCAGGTACTTTTTATGGGGTCTGTGCCCCGCATAAACTGCCTCCTAGCAATCGTTTCAATCTTAAGATGAATCATTGTATTTATGGAGAGCGGAGGTTAGTTTCTACCCTATTTAACATCACCTCCCCGACGAAGTAGGAGGTTAACGCCATATACTTTGACGTAGACATACGCTCCCTACCGATTTGACTATTATAATCTATAGTTCGCTAATATTTAAAGTCGCCTACCGATATGATTATGTAAATAAAGGTGTTTCAATTTTGGACCTCTAATACTATTCTACCTTATCTCTAAAAATCGTACAATATCATATCCAATAACTAGTAACAGTAAAGCTGCATAGGGTCTTCTCGTCTAACTAGAGGTAAACTGTATCTGCACAGTTATTCCAATTTCACTGAGCCAATCATTGAGACAGCTGTTGTATCGTTAAATCATTCCGTTTCATAATTTTACCGTTGATATTATCTTTAGGTTAGGTTATTATGATATCTTTAATCTTAAATTACTTATATTTGGCTTAAGAACCACTTTCGTGGCGACTAGAGCGCACCTTACTGAGATTAATACTTATTTTTAAGTGTAATCTCAGAAGAAGCATCCGCTCGTTGCTCTTTTACAGATATATTATCTGACTTAGATCCGCGATAACCCATTTCGTTTTCACTCATCTTCTGACTTGTTACCTTATTGTTTAGGTTATTTAATAAATAACCTAACAAAAACCTGAAGGATTAATTCAGCCACAAATAGTTTTTCAACTACTGCTTGGTACCAGAAGCTTTAGGGTGTCCCCGGAGTTTGCCTCTTTATTGCACAAAAATCCAGTTTCCTAGGCTCGATTTTTCTATTCATGCAAGACCGCATTTAACGGCCAGGGTATTCCGCTACCTTAGGACCCTCATCATAGCTGATAAAATTTATCGTACAAAAATTTATTTATACTTACTGCTAGTACTCTGCTAGTGCAGGCAGTATTATTTTACTTTCTTTTTAAATTCATGTTATCTTTAATAACTAATATTTTTTTAGGCTGGCGTAGCATGCAGCCATCTTCTGTTAAATGACCTTTATGTTTAACCATTTCAGCTACTTTTTTAAAATCTATGAAATCTAATTCTTTTGCTCCTTTGATTTGGTATTTTTCAAAGAACGGTATTATAATATCTAAGATATCCGAGGTATTTACAATTTGAATTGCTACTGAAGTATCAGTATAATAAATATAACTATTATCTTTAAAATTAAAGAATTGAGCTAATCCTTTGATTACCTCTTCTTCTCTAATATGTAAATTAACAGCAAATCTTAATTGTACTTTCCCTGTACGGACTTTTGTAGTCTTTATATTAAAACTACCATCTCCACTTACAAATCCGGCTATTCAATAAGGACTAGGTATTCCATCGAATTTAAATTTTACTCTTTCAAGTATATTTATTTCACTGAAATTATCTCTTAGGTTTTTAGATAACCCCTTGTTAAGTGAACCTTTAAGTTCAATTAATTGAACTATACCTTGTTCAGCCAGATGTTCATTAAGTTTTATAATATTAAAAGGCTTTTTTGTTTTTGGCGTAGCCACAGGAGCATGAAATCATAATCTAATTTCTTAGCAGTTACTAAAGGATATTGGTTAAAATGATCTATTATAACTTGTAAGTCTTTAAATGATTCTATTTTATAATAAACTTTTGTACCTGAACTGTAAATATGTCCGGCTTATTACATAGAAGCAGCCAAATCAAGATTGAATATTTTCTAATATTGCTATATCTTTTTTATTAAGACCAATAGCAAATATAGCTTTTACTCTTCACTTGGTTTTACTGTCAGAACGCAGTTGAATAAGTATATTAAAAGTTGATTCAGCATCAGCAAACCCTGTTATAAATCAAGGATTTAACCGATTAGAATCATAATTTGTATAAAATCTTTTTTGGTTAGAAAGGACTTTTATTTGATAACTTCTTTCGAAGCCCATTAGAGTACACCTTAAATGCATTACTTGACTCCACGCTTGCGCAGGAATCAAGCCATATCTGGAATTAATGCATCAACTACCGTCTACTCGTTGCTCTTTTACAGCTCCAGGTTTTATTTGGCTTGTGGGTTTATTTAAACCAGTTGCTGACTTAGATCCGCGATAACCCATTTCTCTTTCGATCATCTTCTGACTTGTTACTATATCTGAGTAATTAGTTCAGCCACTCATATATTTTCATATATGGCTTAGTACCAGAAGCTTTAGGGCTTCCCCGGAGTTTGATAGTTTAACCCACGCATAAGATATCCTACATCTTAAAGCAGGTAAGGCCGCCATTGATCGGGGTTTCCTTCAAAACCAAGCTTATATTAGTCAACTTAGAAAATCCGTTAACCAGCCGACATCGGGCAGAAATCACACTCAATACTTTGATTTATTATCTTACCGCAGAGTGCTTTGTTTTAATTAAACAGTCGTACAACACTATTCCATGCTTCCTATTCTTTACCTAATATTAATTAGGAGGAATGGCTCTCCTTATCCCGAAGTTACGGTAGTTAGTTTGCCGAGTTCCTTAATGATTGTTCACTCAAACGCCTTCGTATTCTCTACTAGCTTACTTGTGGTAGTTTTTAGGTACGGTTGTAGGAGCCCTCGTATGTTGCCCCAGTTCCCCCGTTCACTGTAGGTACCTTTACGAAGTCCAGTAATTATTACAAACATATTTTTATTATTAAGCTAATATAGCCTGTTCTTTTTTAAGTGGCGTTTAAGATATTATTTCTAATACTTAAAAGCTTTTTTATAGTATAAACTAGACTAAAAAGCCTATTTTAGAAGATTTTAAGATCTTATTTCTAATACTTAAAAGCTTTTTTATAGTATAAACTAGACTATAAACCCGAAGATTTTAAGATCTTATTTCTAATACTTAAAAGCTTTGGGTTTATAGTCTAGTTTAGACTTAGAGTTATTGGCATAATATTAATAAATAAACCCTAATGTTATAACTACCTTACGGTTTTCCAGAACCTTATTCACTATTATGCCATCGGTTGTTACTTTGTAACCAAGTTTTACTCATCGTTCCAACCCTTAGATTAGTAACTTAGAGGCCGTTACTTTATAAAAACCATAAGCTTTAGGCGGGGAGGTCATGCCCCCCTTTTCGTTACTCATGTCAGCATTCTCACTTGGGTTATCATTAAAGAAACCCATTTAAATTTAACCAACTCCCTTGAATCTTCGTTGAACAGCTAAAATTAATAACTATCCATAATGACTTCAACTCGGTTTGTTCTGCTAAATTATGGAATCTCTATACAACTAATGTTCTTAAAAAGAATAGTCTAGATTTACCCAACGTTCTGCTACCCCATTAAATATACTATTTCAATAGAATATTAAATGGACAAGGTGTCGGTATATTGTTTAGATCCGTTAAATTTTCGGTGCAACTATCAAAGTAATTAAATAATTACTAAACCAGTGCTCTGTTACGAGATCTTCAAAAAATGAGCCGCTTCTAAGTCAATTTCCTAGTCGTATTAGATAGAAACTTCCTTAATTTCACTTAACAATAATTTTGGAACCTTAACTCTTGTTCTGGGCTGTTTCCCTTTAGACATACACAAATCTACCTCTTTAGCCATTGATAATTCAATGGCTGAGTGAGGTCCTTCTCCCTGAATAATTCTTGAACTATCCATTTAGACAATAGGCCACCTATCTCTGCGGAGCGGAGGCCCTGTTTCAGTTAATTAACTAAAAACAAAAGTAATTTAAACTAAAAATTTATTTTTTTTGTACTGGGTAAAACACCTAATAATCTTATAGCTAATCCTGCTTTGAGATATAATATATCCCATTAACAGGTTTTTCTCTTTTAATTGCATTATATATAGCTTGTCTTGTAACACCTAAAAATAACCCTGCCTCAGTTTGATTGGTAAATTCTCTTACTTCATTTGTTTGAGTATTTAACACTTTAACTGCGACTCCTTCACGTTCAATTGTCGAAGCTTTTAAATTAGCTAGACCTTCCACTGAAAGTTTATTATTACTTCTGTAGGTTGCAGTCGCAACTGCCAATTTATCCCGTGTTTCCTGACTAACCGTTTTTCCAGTGTGGCTTAAAGATAATATTTCTTTATGCTCTGGAGATATGGTTTTCAACTTAAATTTCACGATGTTCTCCGGGCTATGTTTAAAACCTAACATAGAATAAGCATACTTTAATATGTTATATTCAGGTTTCAATAAATCCAGATAAAATTGTTCTCTTTCAAGCAAACTTGCTTGGGGGCAATATTCTAAAATCTCTAGTGTAAAATTGCTGTGCCCATGCTTAAGTAAAGCCTGTGTTATAGGTCGAGGATTTCGAGTTAAATCTACTTTGTTATAATAATTACCTAATCTCTTAGATAAGTTAATACCACTACCTACATAAGTGTTCTTGTTTAAGTTATTTATCCAACGATAAATACCCGAGTTATTACGGTTTTCCGTTAGGATAGCCTTTTTTAACTGCTCCGCATTGTTATAACTTTTTATAGGAGTAATAATGTCATTTTTCTTGCTTTGACGAAGTCATGCCATCCCCTCGCTTGCGCAAGGTTTGGTTGTATAATTTTTTTTTTGTAGAAAGAAGTTTATAGAAGCTTTAAATATTAAATGTTTTTTTAGTCTTTTTTACAATAATATACATATACAACTACTTTAGAGGTTATCCGTTCAGCTCTTTCATTGAGTTAGGCTGCTAACCTTTCAATGGCCCGAGTACCTTTCTACTAGTACCTTGCTATTATGCTCCGTACGGGTACTTATTAGAGATAACTTGTCGACTATTATTTAAAGCCAGATCAGATTTCCTATCGCGGTTGGGACGCTTTGCTTGCTTGCAGAGCAGAAACATAACCTACCGCTATGTAATAAGAATAACCTAAGTCTACTTTTGGATAATAAAGGTTAAATATATGTAATTAAGGTTTTGGTTCTTGTACTTTGCTTAGTATTAAAGAACTTGGAGGTTATGTTTAAATTACTTTATTGCCATTGCATTCTTTCGAATGAGGCTTGACTATATCTTAAGCCATTTAATTATAAAATAAAAAAAGGCCAACCAACATCTAGTCGATGAACTGCACACCCTATACCCAAAAGGTATTTGGTGCTTGGCTGCGGATTACCCATTCATTTACATGTATCAATCTCGATTTTACCATACCACGAGTCATTACCTGTGCCACGAAATATGTTGCCACTTTCGTTTGGTTGAGATTGCTTTAGGGCGTCCCCGCAATTTGATGGTTTGTAGCCGAAGGTTCACTTCGACAATTAGGCTGCTTTTACAGTAACCTTATCGTACTATGTCCGATTATTCAATATTCATCATTGCCCTTCCGAGTGCGAATACTCACCGATAAAATCATCACGATCCCCCGATATATGCAAATTTATCTCATATTTATACGGCTAACTAAAAAAGCATAGCCGATAAAATATTAAAACAGTAGTTGCCTGAGATCACAGTTCTGTACCTGCTATGATGTAGTTTGAATTACCTACTTATATAGGTTTCGCAGAAAACCAGCTATCCTAGTCAGTGTTGTCTTTCACTAACTTACCACAGTTCTTCGGATATCTATACAACGATAACCCGTTCGGACTTTTATAATCCTGACCATGGTAAGATCACTAGGCTTCGGGTCTAATTTTAGATACTAACGACAGTTATTTGGCAAAAAAAAGGAGTAATTATTTTCACTGTTGAAGTGAAATAATTCCAAATTTTTTTTTTGCCAAATAACTGTCTTCACATTATTTCATATTTGGTTTATCTGGGCACATGCAAAGCACATGCTCGCATCTAATATTAACTCGCTGACCCATTATGCCAAAGGTACGCTCTGACTTTTTATTTAAATTTAACTCGAGCTGCTTATAAAACTACTATTTCTAACCTTTCCTTCACCGTACTTTTACGCTATCGCTTATATATTATATTTAGTCTTAGAGGAAGGTTCCCCGTAGTGTCTTCCAACAGGTTTTGCCCGTTTTATTGCGACGTAAGACTTTTCTACTTTCATTCACACTAATCATAGAATCTCGTTTGATTTCTTTTCCTGAAGTTACTAAGATATTTCGATTCACTTCGTTTTACTATTGAATTTCTCTAAGAGTCTATGTGAAAATTATGTGTAGTTAGTGGCTACACTTTTCACAATTTAAATGGCAGTTAGTAACTCTCTTTAATATATAGCCAGGTATCCCTAATAGTTTCTTTATATACTTTCCTATACTTTTGGTTTATTTGTATAGAATTATACAATTGATATCGTTTACATATACATTACTAATATATTCGTAGCTTACGTATTAAGAGTAATGTAAGTCGGGTTATTATGATTCGAACATAACAGATCTTCTACCCAAAAGAAGCGTCTAACCACTTGACTTTAACCCGTCTAATATGAATAGTTAAATTAGACTTAATATATACTGCATATAAATAGATAAATTATCATTAATACCTACTCTATATAAATAGATTAATAATAATTAATATATACTGTTTATAAATAGATTAATTAACCTTAACTCGTACAAGAAAATATACTAAAAGTAGTTCAGAAAATATGGGATTTGAACCCATGTAATTATTTATAATTAAACAAGTTTCAAGCTTGCCGCCTTAAACCACTCGGCCAATTTTCTAGGGTTATTTTTTTTTTCTCTAGCCTCCCTTGTGCTTTGGCTACTGGCTCACAACTACGTAGTACTACGTAGTTGTGAGCCCTCCCCAGTAGTATGAGCCAGAGGAGCACAGAAGTATGCATCCCCAGCCCTCCTGAGGCCAAAGAAGACACACCTTTGCTTACTACGTTCGGCAGGGATGTCTTAATCTAGGAAGACACAACCCAGAACCAGGAGCTGGGATGTTCTCTCTTCTTTTTTTTTTACTAACGAAGTATGTGGCCATTGCTTCTGTGCAAGGCGACCATTGCTTCTGTGCAAGGCAAAAGGAGAGGAGAGAGCCGACCTGACCTGACCTGACCTCACCTGACCATTGCTTCTGTGCAAGGCAAAAGGAGGAGGAGGAGGAGGAGGAGGAGGAGGAGGAGTAAGAAGTAGCCACTGCATGGTATGGCAGATGCAAGAAGTTGGCACGATCCATACAATTGATTCCTCAGAGACTTGAACTCCGAACATATCCTTATCAAAAATATGCTTTACCAATTAAGCTAAGGAACCCTGACTAAACCTGAGTTTATCTAGCCTTTTTTAATACAAGAGCACTCAGATTTGAACTGAGACAATAAAGGTTGAAGCTTCATATTCTACCATTAAACTATGCTCTTGATATATTATATTGAAAAAATATATTTATTTTAAATCACGGAAAAGAGATGATTCGAACATCCAGGTGTATAACACAATATTTAGCAAATATCTCGCTTTACCTATAGCAACTTTTCCTATAATAATTAGGAGCTTTATTTACTGGTCATGCTCCATGCCATACTTCTTTGCTAACGAAGTATGCGACCTTCTGTGCTCTCCTTTTGCCTTGCACAGAAGCAATGCTCGCATGCATGAGCTTCTTCCTCCTTTTGCCTTGCACAGAAGCAATGGTGAGGTCAGGTCGGCTCTTTCCTCTCCTTTTGCCTTGCACAGAAGCAATGGTCGCCTTGCACAGAAGCAATGGTCACATACTTCGTTAGTAAAAAAAGAAATAAGCAAGCACCCAGCCAGTAAGAAAAATTAAAAACAAAAGCACATATTCCAAAAAGAGCGCCGGTTTTAATTTAAATTATTAAAATATCTTTTTTATTGCAGTGGCCTACTTCTTCGCTCCCGGCAGTGGCAAAGCCACTGCCAAAGCATGGACGGGCCAGATCGGGCTCGAACCGACATATTCTTTCTTGACAAAAAAGATCCTTACCATTAGGATACTAACCCTTCATATTTTACAGTCAGTCGGATTTGAACCGACAAAGATCGTTTGGAAGACGAAAGTTTTACCATTAAACTATGACTGTTTCCATCCCCCCCCCTACTAGGGGGAGGGATGTCATGCCATACTTCTTTTGCCTTGCTCTGGCTTTTTTTTTGGCTTTTTTTGCTTACTGACTGGGTCTGTCATACTTCTGCTTGCTTGTGTAACATACTTCTGCTTCGCTTTACGTAGTATGTATGAGAAGGGATGTTATCATGCATGCATACTACGTAAAGCAAAGCAAAGCAGAAGTATGTTACACAAGCACCCAGCCAGTCTTCCTTGATAAGACATCCCCTTGCTCCGCACAGAAGGTCGCTTATTTCTTTTTTACTAACGAAGTATGTGACCATTGCTTCTGTGCAAGGCGACCATTGCTTCTGTGCAAGGCAAAAGGAGAGGAAAGAGCCGACCTGACCTCACCATTGCTTCTGTGCAAGGCAAAAGGAGGAAGAAGCTCATGCATGCGACCATTGCTTCTGTGCAAGGCAAAAGGAGAGCACAGAAGGTCGCATACTTCGTAAAGCAAAGCGAAGCAGAAGTATGTATGACACACAAGCCAGCACAAGTAGTATCGTATGGCACAAGCGCTAATTGAACCCTTATATACCATTCATGGATACTAGTCTATACTTTTAAGACCTATGGGGGTCGAACCCATATAACAAAGATTAAAAGTCCCGTATTTTACCATTAAACTAAGATCTCATTTACTAGTTTATACTATTCTTACGTCGTCGTACGAAGTAATAAAAAAATATTAGAAGAAATAATATAACCGACTAATAATTAATTAATCGATAGTATATCTTAGTAAATATTACTTTTTATTATACTTTATTTTTAGCCTGATTATAAAGGGAATTAAAAACTTAATTTATGAACCTCAATAATAAATAGAAATATATAAAAAAAGTCATACCACATCGACAAAATGTCAGTATAATATACCAGATTCTAAACCCAAATGATGATTTTCAGTTGAGTGATAAGCCAGAACACGCCATAAACCCACGGCTATAAAAGCAGTACCTATCATAACATGTACAAATATTTCAATAATTTACATTATTGTTTAGACTATGTAATCATATTAATTTAATTAAACTTAATTTACCAACCTAGTTGGAGAAAAAAAAAAAAAATAAAAGTTTAATATTTCATATGTAGAGTACAATGCCATTCTTTTATTTTGGCCTGGCTTGCTTTGACAAAGTCATGGCTCAGCATGCATGCGCTATACTTTTTTACAATTTCATTGTAAAAAAAACACACCATCAAAATAACATAATATTTATTGGCTAGTCGTTGAACCTTTATATATTGCCTAACAATATATACTTGGCAGCAAATTATCTTAATATTTAATAAGACTTTCTTGCTATTCACTCTATTTGCAAACATAAAATATATATATTAACTTAAAACAAAGCTATAACCTTTATAAGATTCACCAGAATCTAAGCATAGTTTAATTTTATTTCTTCCTATATTAAGATTTTTAGCACAATCAGATAAACTAAGATACTTAGTATTATTACCATTACTATCTGTAACCATAATATTTACTGCTTCACTGACTAATTTATCACTATTTCTATAATATCTAACTCCCAGTTTAATTATATAAGGACTATCTATTAAATAAAGTTTAGATAATAAATTATTTATTTCATTTATAGAAATACGTTCCACATTTTCAAGTAAAGATAAATTAGTACTTATTCTATACTTGTTTATGTGTAATTTTATAGCATTAAATATATATTTACCTTCAGGTATAGTATGATAACCTACATAATAAATATTAATTAAAATTAATCATAAAGAAAAATATTCAGATTTTAAAGTTTTCAAAAGAATAGTATCATTATCATATATTAATGGTATTAATATTTCTTTAAGTTCTTTTATTTTATTAACTTCTAATACTATAGTAGGATTACTACTAACTTTATCTATCCTTTCAGAAAATGACATATTACCTACACTAATGAATTCCTTAATTTTATGATATAATTCTAATTCCTTAATATGATTTTCTAATTTAAATCTAGGTACAAATTTATTAGTTGAAAAAGACCCTTCTCCATCAATAAATCCTGCCAATCAAAATTTAGTAATTTTAATTTTACTACTAATAGAACTTGGTACTCATTTATCTGACATATCACTCATTTCTTTTTTTAATTTAATTATTTCTAACTTACCTTTATCAGATAAATGTTTTTTATCAGTTAGTAAACTAACGGCTTTTTTAAATTTTAAATAATGATGATACTTTGAACTATTAAGATTAACATAATTAAATATAGGTAATATTACATGTAATAAAGAACTACTATCATTTACAAAATAATTTATTCTCTTTTCTGATTTAGATATATGTCCACATTTTAAAGTATTCATAATATATTTTAATACTAATTCTTCATCTTTATGTAGACCTATTTGAAATGTAAACTGAACATTTTTATATGTATTTTCAGTGCGAAGCAAGGCAGTAGTTTTTATATTAAAATTACCTTCAGCATCAGTAAATCCAACTAATCATTCTAAAAAATTTTTTTCTAAATAATAAGTATAAGCTTCTTTATCTTTATAAGAAGGAATAGTAATTAGTAACTTGTTATCTATTTCAACATTAGAGCAGTGCAGATAACTTTCAATATTAGAAATTAGGTTTGTTTTAAATAAAATATATATAAGTATAAATGGGGCTACAATTGTTAACCCATGAAAGCCAGTACCAAAATAAAAACATGAACCAAAAATACCATCACTTATAGTAAAAGAAGATACAGTATATTCTATACCCTGAAAACCCGTGAATATTACAGCTAATACCACAGTAGATACTAAGCCATTTAATGCTCCGGCTCGGTTTCCCTGTATTAAAGAATGGTGAGCGTATGTTACTGTAACCAAATCTCAAAATAATAGTTTTATTGTTTTCTATTACCCCTGTTTTTTATATTAATGGTATATTTACCCTAGATAATTATCCATATTTGGTAAATTTAATACAAAATCTTGTGTTCTTCCTATGCAATAAAAGAAAGAGATTCCGACTGTACATTAAGCAGCATTTCAGCCACCCATAGATGAACCAGTCTGTAGCGACCTTTCATAAAGCCGACGGTCTTAACTTTTTAATATTAGTCTTTGACCGTTTTCATCCATATTGCCAATAGTTAATTAACTATCAATATCCTTGGTATGATATTCTATTACATTTGTTAAATGTTTTTTTATGAAAATTACACATTTTATAATAGGACTATGAGAAAATGTATTGAAATTAAAAATATTGTTATGATTTATTTGGACTAACCATATTTAGTTTATATAAAAAGTAAGGGTGCATGTAGGGTAATACTAAAGGTATTAAGGTAGGTAAATTCTTCTTTGGAAAATAGATATTATATTGATCTATAGCTCCCGCAGAGTGTATAGCTACCTTTAAATTATACTTTTTTTCTAAAATAGATACTATACGTTTTATATCTTTTAATTTAAAAGAATTACTAGCTATTTTTATACCCCTGTCCTTTATTCACCCTCCGTCATCCATAATTCAAATAGCCAAAGCTAAAGGAGATAGATATTCTTCTATTCAATTAGGTATTACTTTTTTACCCGGTTTTCCACTGGATAACTGAGGATAAAATCCATCATGTATTCAATTAAAAGAACTATAAGTAAAAGTTCTAAATCTACAAGTATAATTCAATTTACCCTCTATTATTCTACTATGTATTTTAGGTATATCTTCTTTACAATAGCCACGTTGTAATAAATATTTATGTAATCACAAAATATACTCTATATGATCACCTTTATTTTTGGCTGGCGGAGCCAAAGGAGCACAAAAAGCCAGACGTGATCCTATAGGATCTCTTTCCATATGACCATCACCCAATAAAGATCCCACTATTAAACATAAAACATCATGATTATGAGGACCTATACGTTTTAGAGAAGGTATTCTTTTGTGCTTTTTTGGCAGAGCCACTGGAGCCATGGCAAGACTTAATGTAGATAAATTCGATATAAAGTTCATACTTTTAATTTTTGTGCTTTGGCCATACTTCTTGCTTTGGCTTACGAAGTATGGCCATGGCATGAGCCACTGCAAGATATTTCTAATTTTTAAGACATTTTCCCATTTATGGCATTTTAGTTTACCAGATGATAATAATATAACCGTATTAAGTAGTGGTAACTCAAACGGGTTAATGGCTTCTATACCCATAGGTGGTCATTGAGCACCTAATTCTACGGTAGGTGCTAATGCACTATGAAAGTACGCTCAAAATATAGCTAAAAAGAATAATGCTTCAGATACTATAAATAAAGCCACACCCATATTTAAACCTCTTTGGACTGCTAAAGTATGATTACCTAAATAAGTCGTAATTCCTTGTATTACAACAAGGCCGGATTATATCTTAATTAATGGGTTATATATTTATAACGTATTAATCCCTGACGTATAATCTCTGAGGATCCTACTAAGGTAATTATAAACCTTTTGGTTTCCTGCTGATTGTCCTATATTTATAGGGTTTCCCAGCAAATGGTCAAGTTTATAGAGGGCACTAGGTTTAGGCATGTCAATACTATCTAAATACTTGGGGGTGCGCTTACTGGGATGTCTTGCTCTTGCTCCGCACGCATGAGGAAGACATCCCAGTAAAGCATAGCTGCTATTCACGAAATAAATAAATTTGTTGTTGTGCAGTGCTCCGCAAAGCAAAGGGGTGGGATGTCTTCCTCATGCGTGCGGAGCAAGACACCACCCAGCCCTGGGCTCACAATTTCGTACGAAGTAGGCAAAGGAGTATGCTTATTTCATCTGCGGTTGGTGTAACATGAAATTACAGTTTATTATCTTTCATACAAGATGCTATCCATCTAATTTTTAATCTACCTTCTTCAGTAAGATGTTCTTTAGATAGTACCATATAATAAACCTTTTCTCAATAATTAAAATCTATTCTTTTTCTACCTAATAGAGGATATTTATTAAAATAAATAATAATAGCCTCTAATTTATCTATAGATGAAACACTAAGAGATAATATATCTACTGTTTTTATTTTATATGTTTTAAGATTACATTCTAAAAATAAAGCTAAATTTGCCATAATATTTAACATAGAATGACTATTAGATTTATCAAATGAACGTTGATCTAGTCTAAATATAAGACTAATATTCTCGCTAACAGATCTTTTACGTGTATCTGATTTAGGTTTACTTTCAGTAATTTTTACACCGAAATGTCCATCGGCATCCGTAAAACCTGTGAACCAGCTATTATCTTTTAAATTTGATAGATCAAGCTGACTTTCTGGTATAAGTAAAGAATACTTAGTGTTAATAAAAGAGATTAAATCATTAAATCTTTTATTTTTAGGTGTTCTAAGTTTACCTTGAATATATTCAATAAAGAGTATAATACCTTTCATATCACCTATAATATAACGAACAGTTTTACTGGTACTAGTAGATTGAAAACGTCCAATACCACCTAATTCAGATTGAATGTATGCAAACAAACCTAAATTATTTTCATGCCCAGTAAAAACTATCCGAGGATTTAATACTCTATTTAATACTGTATTACCAATGGCAGGTAAAGATATATGACCATCTCCCTCCAGTAAGCCAGCTAAATAGTAAGCAAATTGGTTTTTATCTGAATAAAGATTAGCATTTTCTTTTCTAAACTCCGCAAGAGTATCTTTTATTTTTTCTTCGGGAATAGCCTTAGCTATTTTAAGGGGCTTATTTCATCCGCGGAGCAGCGGAACAGCGGAGCAATTAGACAATATGACATTTGAAAACAAGCTTTGTGCTCTACCCTCTGATATAACATCCCGTCATCAGAAAGACATGGAAGAAATAAGTAAAACCAAAGCTAACAAAGCAAAATGACCTCCATATGGGAAAGCATGCATAGTTGATACTCCACTAGTTGTTAAGGTTAGTAAAGCTAAAGAAGTATAAATAGGTCAAGGTGATGGTGATACTAAATGAAAAGGATGAGCTTGAAAATTACTTCTCGTTATGTTAGTCATTTATTGGTTTCTATTATTATAAATATTACTAAATATTCTAAAACTATATGTAGTTACCTTTGCTATACCATACTTGCTATACTTCTTCCATCTGCCTCCTTACTTTACTGGGTGTGTCATACCATACTTCTTTCTTTTTTGAGCTTTGCTCTGCATACTTCGTTAGCAAAGAAGTACAGCAAAGAAGTAGGGATGTCATGCTCCTACTACTGGGATGTCTTCCTAGATTAAGACACTCCCAGTATTCCTTGAGGGCTCCATGCCATACTTCTGTGGATGTCATACTTCTGCTTCGCTGAAAGAAGACACTCCCATGCTCCGCACAGAAGCAAAGGCCTTTTGCTCCTCCTGGTTCTGGGTACTACCTTGTTGTGGATGTCATACTTCTGCTTCGCTGAAAGAAGACACTCCCAGCACAGCAAGAAGTATGGCCAAAGAAGACATCCCAGTAGTGTGGTATGGCAGATGCAAGAAGTAGAACACAAGCAAAGCCAGTGGACTTCTGGGGGTGGCATTTTTTTGCATACCAATGGTATATAATTAACCTACTGAAGAACAATAATATAATGTATAATTAATAAGTTGAAAGATAAATATACTTAATTTAAGGAATAGGTGATTTGAACACCTAACCGACCGTGTGTAAAACGGTCGCTCTACCGTTGAGCTAATTCCTTTAAGACTATTTAAATATTACGCGTGTGTTTTTGCTTTTTTTGCCTACTTCTTCTGTGCCTTGCTAACCACTTCTGCTTCTGTGCTGGGGAGTGTCTTCTTTCAGCGAAGCAGAAGTATGACATCCACAACAAGGTAGTACCCAGAACCAGGAGGAGCAAAAGGCCTTTGCTTCTGTGCGGAGCATGGGAGTGTCTTCTTTCAGCGAAGCAGAAGTATGACATCCACAGAAGTATGGCATGGAGCCCTCAAGGAATACTGGGAGGTGTCTTAATCTAGGAAGACATCCCAGTAGTAGGAGCAATTCCGGACAAAGTACTGCAAGAAGCATAGCACAAGCAAGAAGAAGTTGGCAAGCAAAAAGACATCATAATAAATAATTAAATCTAAATTCATTAGTTAGTATATATTTAATTAATAATGTTTTAGGTATAATGATTAGATCTACTGAAAGTAAAATATTTAATAACATGTTTAAATTTTAATTCATATTAATAAATTAAAACCCTACTCACTCTTAAAAAGTCTGAGTGCTTCTTCGCATGCTGATGAAATATGCATGAAAATACTGCAAAAGACCATTAAACCCCCCCCCCCCATTTAACCTATAACGAGGTTAATATACAAGCGAGGTCAGATATTAAAGTTTAAAGCGTGTACAAGATTCGAACCTGTACATTTGTGGCCGAAACACAAAGTTCTACCATTGAACTAACACGCTTGCTTCGCTAAAAAACCCAAAAAAACCCTTTTTTGCATACTTCTTTGCTTTCTTTTTTTAGCGAAGCAGAAGTATGTATGTATGACATCCCATGGCCATGGCAAGAAGTAGGAGGGCTGGGTGTTTGTCGCACGAGAAACAGAACATCCCCTACCTGCCAGAACCAGCAAAAGGCCAAAGCCGTGAGGGAAGAAGTAGGCCAAAAGAAGCCCGGCCAGATCAGACCATCCCAGTAAATAAGTAAGGAGGCATACTTCGTTAGAAAAAAAAAACCTCGGATTTATTCAAAATATGATTATAATAAAAATTAAATAACCATATATTAAAAGATAAAAAAGTCTCATAAATACTGTCACTTTTAAAATTAAACTAGGTGTCTAATGCTAATAATTTGAAAGAACTATAAGTGTTTAAACTCGTAGTATTTTTACTTACATAGTTAATCATTAAATACTTTTGGAGGCTAATAAGATAACCGCGAATATTGGTTAAATTTGTAATCTGTTTTAATAGCTTTATATGGCGATTAGTTAAGATAAATTTAGTATAGCGGCTTTTCATTAATTAATGGTTATAATCTATATATTTAAGCCATAATCATAAAAGATGATGGTATAGCTAAACGCCCGTCAATTAATCCAGCTCGTGTAACTTTTTAATCGACGAACCCTTCATGATTCCTGCGTTCATGTGGATAAGTTAAGCCGACATCGAGGTGCCAAACTGCGCACTAAATTTATACTTCCTGGCGCAATTAGCCTGTTCAATTTTGTTAAAAGAGATTAACTATTTCCATCTTTCTTTCGAAGATGAGATGGTTCAGACTAATTCTCTATTTCCATCTTTCGCAAGATGGATCAGACTATTTCTTCATGACTTTCTTTTCCTTTATATAATTAAAGCAACGCGAGATTAGAGCAAACTTTATCCTTATTACTACAGATCTATGAGACTATTTATTACTAAACCTCGTAATTTATATTTATAATAAAGCTTAATTAAAAACATACTATTTATTATTGGCCATTTTATCTAGCTCTATGTTCATTATACTTTCTAAGTGTAGATAACCTTCAGCATATTTTTCATTATGGTTTTCTATTATATTTTTAATATCTGATGTAGTAACCTTATTTGTAGTATAAACCGGTTACCGGGTGCTTATTTGGATAGTATAGCTTAATTAAATCATAGGCAAACAATAAATTTAAGCTTATAAACAGATGATCCTCGAGTATTTCTCTATAAAAATCTGCGGTTTTACCTCGAATGGTGAAGTTTTTAATATACGAGTAATCATCTAGTAATTGTTCAATGTGAATATAATATGTAAAATATTGTCTCCTTTCCCATAAATCATGATTAACTTTTAATTTACTATCTGTATAGTTACCCATGGCATACAAGAAAGCCGGATATGTTTAATTAAATTCCAATATTAAAAATGCAGAGATGTTTAATCATTTAAGTTAAAATTCCCTCAGATGAGTATTTAAAGTTGAAAATGGAGTATTTACAAATGGAGATGTATCTATAGACTCAGTACTTACCTTATGCATATTTAATTTAAATTTAAGCATTTTGTCCCGATATAGCTTAATATTTTCGTTTGGACCTGAATCCATTAAAAACTTGTTACGTAATTCTATACTTTCCAAGTATTGTTGAAGAAATTTAGAATAGTTTGAATTCATCAAAAATTGATCGGATGATCTTAAAAAAGATTTGTGGATATCTGGGTTTGTTATAGATATCTTAAACTTATCATATAAAGCCGTCAATTTAAGAGGGACAAATATATCGGGATTACAGGCATCAGCGCCAAGTTTTATTATTAGATCTTTCTGGAGACTAAGTATATAAGATTCAATAATATTTATATCTTATGTAGCTGTGAGTAGTTTTGGTTTGGAGTTAATTAATATAAAGCCTGTGTTGTTTGAGTTTTTCATGGTTAATTGTATTTTTTATTTTTACGGCTTTTTAGAAAAGGAATACCCTAAGCTCAACCTTTAAGTTCTAACGTCTGTCTCACCACCACCACCATGTAAATAGAATGAGGGTTAAACCTATTTCATTAATATATGCCATACCATACCATACCTTCCTGCGTAGTAAGCGTAAGGGTAAACGTAAGGATAAGTACTGATGGAATATGTACATATAATTTAACGATTATTGCCCTATACTAATATATTGAAATAAAATACAGGTCAAATTAATATATAAAAGAAAAGTCATGTTGGGGACAAAAGGATATATCCTATATTAGTCGTTGAACGCTTTTACTTTTATATAAATGTTTTATAGTTTAAGTAAATTACGCTTCAAGTTAACTTTTTTATAAAAAGAGTCTTTCTTGAAATTAACCCAATATTTACCAATAGTTTTACCCCATCTATTCCTCACCATACTTCTGAGTGGGAAGAGATGTGTTTAACATCGGGGGGACTGCTGACTAAATCCCTAGCGTAGCTCTTTAAGGGGTCTGTACCCCGCTTCCGTGACTGATAGACGTGTAAGTCAAACAGTAAAACTTCTTGCTCCTACAGGGTTGTCATACCGGACGAAGTAGGCTCCTCCCTCCTACTACTGGGATGTCTTCCTAGATTAAGACACTCCCAGTATTCCTTGAGGGCTACATCCTCCGGTGGCCTTTTTTTGTTGTTGTGGTTTTTATTGCAAAGCATTCATGGATATGAAATTGTATGGCAAGAAGTCTGAGCCCTTAAGATGAATCGAACATCTATAAAAATATTAACAGTATCTCGCTCTACCATTGAGCTATAAAGGCTAATTATATTATATACTAATATACTTATTATTAGGAAGAAAAGGACTCGAACCTTCGACAGCTTAAGCTACTGAGTTTACAGCTCAGCCCGCCATACCAACAAACGGGACCTTCCTTTATATACATACATGCACCAATAATAAAAAAATAAATTTTTTTAATCTATATTAATAAATATAGTGGCAGATATATGTATATATATACATAGTTAATATTAATTAATCCCGTGCAATTTCCACTACACGAACCATATTTCGACTTAACACCAATCAAAGTCACGCATACGAAGTTCTACCATAATATCCACTTGATAAACTGCTCTAATGCAAATAAAATATAGACCAAACTTATTGCACACACTTCTTTCGGTGCCTGACGAGTAGTTAGTACCTATCTGAGATTAAATTCACCGTGACGGTGGTGATTCACGATTACTAGTAATTCCTTATTCATGTAGTCGAATTTCAGACTACAATCCATTTTCTATCCTACTTTATTAGATTAGCTAAAATTCACATTTTCGCTTCATTTTGTATAGGAACATGTGGCACGTCTATCGCCCACAATATTTAGGCCATGATGACTTGTCTTGGTCCCTATTAACATAACCAATATAAAGGTGTGCTGCTTTATTTTTTTTAATACAAATAAAGCAAGGGTTTCCGTTAATTTAATGGAATAAACCAATATCTCACGACATTAACTGCCGACAGCCGTGCAACGCTTGTAATATCTTTCTACTAACATGGTTAGTGTTAAGATAATATTCAAATTGTGGTAAGGTTTTTCGCGTAGAGTCGAATTAAATAACATACTTCACTACTGGTTTCAGAAACGGTCTAATGATTTCAGTTCCTGCGTTGCCACATTACTCTTGAGGTGAAATGCTTACACTTTCATTTATAGACTAAATATAAACACCCCTTTTTTTCTGTATATAAAGATAGTGAATCTAATCTATGGCATTCATAATTTTCTGCTTGGACTACTAGGGTATCTAATCCTGTTCGCGACCCGAGCCTTCGTCCCTCAACGTCAGTTATTAGATAAAAGGTTGCTTTCGCCGTTATCAGTCTTCATGGTATTACAGAATTTCAACTCTACTCCATAAATACTCCCCTCCTCATATATAACTCTAGTCTAATCGTTTCTTATTTAAGACTAATTAAACCGTCTAGGTACCCTTTAAACCTAATAAAGATGAATAACACTAGTCTTCTACGTATTGCCGCGACTGCTGGCACGTATTTTGGTCAAGACATATAGATAGAAAATTGTCATAATCAGTATCCTATCTAGAATTTTATTCGATAAAATCGATCTTACACCTGTCCCTTGAAATAAGATATATCCTTAATCCCATTTCTCTAATCACGCAGAATAGACAAATTAATTAACCACCCCTTTTTTAAGCTTTTTACCAGTAACGGGGTGGTTAAATTGCATAACTTAATATAAAAATTTATATTAAATTAAACAGCCAAGTGTAATTAGCCGAAGCTATTCATTCTCCCAAATTGCTGGTTCAGCCGTTAGGCTATTGACCAATATTCCCCACTGCTGTACTATACGTATTGGGGTTTTTTCAGACCCAATGTGGTCGATCGACCTCTCAGCCTCGACTACGGAGTATCCAGCTAATTAAGCCATTACCTTAATTACTACCTATCCGGAATATTTATAGTCCTCTTAAAGCGGAAATCGCTTTCCTTTAATTACTTCAATGGTATAACGTTAGCAATAACGACTTGTTAACGTTAATATTAATGAACCACATTAACTTACAATATTAATGAAGAACATTAACTTACAATATTAATGATGAACATTAACTCACCATAGTGTTACATATAAGGTATTTATTCACCTTGCTTTAAGGCAGCCAAAATAAAATATACTCACCTGTACACCACTTCTAATGAAATTAATGATAACCACTTTTTGATATATCAAAAAAAAATAAATGATATTAATGATATTCACTTATTAAATTAGACGTACGATTAGCATGTGTCAAGCATTTGGACAGCGTTCATTCAGAGCCATCATCAAACTCATCTTAAAAATATCTGGTGGTAATAACCATTACTATATGTATCGTAGTATAACACCATAAAAAATCAGGGTCTGGTGATACACGCCATTACTATCGTAGCATACACATACCTAAAAAAAGGGTGGGGGGGGCATCCAAACGTATGCTTAAGCATGCGACAAACTTTACGCCTGCCTGGTTTCTCCACTGCTAAAAAGAATAATACTTACTAGTGCCACTTTCTTCGCAGCTTCGCAGCTTCGCTGCTTCGCTGCGAAGAGAGAGCAATAATAATAAGAATATTAGCCATAATATGACATTACCTGCCTAATAATATGCGACAATATAAACTCTTATACTTTGTAGGCAACTTTTATTATATTGCTTGCTCGAATATATTGTTATAAATTAATGATGATACAGAGTAATGTAAACCGTCTAATATAGGAGCAGGATATATACCTAATATTACAGTAAATACTACTAATGTAAGTAATATAAAAAATTCTCGCTTGTTTACATCACTTAGGTTAGCTTCAAAAAATGTACTAAAAGATCCTCCAAAGGCTATACGGTTAAACATATATATAGTATATGCGGCAGAAAATACTATAGATGAACTAGCCAAAACCCCTAATAAAGGCAATCTTTCAAATACACCATATAAAGACATAAACTCCCCTACAAAATTTAAAGTAAGTGGAACTCCACAATTACCTAAAGATAATATGAAAAATAAAATAGAAAATAAGGGCATTACCTGAGCAATACCTCTATAACAAAAAATTAGTCTAGTACCTGATCTATCATACAAGACTCCTCCAGCACATATAAATAGACCACTAGAAACGAACCCGTGAGCTAACCCTAAAGCAATACCACCTTCTATTCCTTGAATAGTATTACTAAATACAGCAATTAAGTATACAGCTGCGTGTGATACAGAACTATAAGCAATTAGTTCTTTTAGGTCTATGGTTCTTAAAGTACTAAAACTAGCATATATTATAGTTATAACTCCTATAAGGTAGATTATATATGTATAATCTACAGAGGCTTTAGGTAATAGAGGTAATATGAGTCTAAAAATACCGTATAAACTTAATTTTAATACAATTGCAGCTAATATAATACTACCGCCTAAAGGTGACTCCACGTGAGCTTTTAATAATCAAGCGTTTAAAAAAATAGTAGGTGTTTTCACTGCAAATGCTATAAATATACCATAAAATAAAAATAGTTGTGTAGAATATTTGAAATTAGTTTTCATTAAGGCATCAAAATCGGTAGTACCCATTATAGATGACATAGTTAATATAGACAATAATAAAAATAATGACCCTATTAATGTGTACAAGAAGAAATAAAAACTCGCTCGTACTTTATTACTTGATCCAAATAGACCTATTAGTATAAATAATGGTGGTAATATACTTTCAAAAAATATGTAGAATAACAAGATATCTAGTACTAAAAAAACGGCTAATAATAAAGTTTCTAGTAATAAAATTATTATCACATATGATCTAACATTTTCTTGAATAGAATTTCAATTACTTAATAACGCTACTGGAGTTATTATAGTAGTTAATAATACAAAGTATATTGATAAGCCATCCAGACCTAAATAAAAATCAAAAGAGTTTATTTCATGGTATTCTTGGACAAATTGGAATTGATTGTTACTAAAATCAAATAATATAAAAATTATTAACGATATAAATAAATTAAGTATAGATGTAAGTAAACCGATTTTTTTTATTGCGGGTGCGGAGCAAGAGCGGTCGCTATTTAATAAATTGTAGGACATACCCGTCGATATGCCAAATATACCTAATAAAGGTACGATTAATAAAAGAGAAAGTAACATGTTTAAGTTTAAAAAGTATATACAGGTTTCCCTCAGGATTAATTAATCTTTACTAATACTATGCACAACGCATAAATAAACTTTTATATTTTGTTTTTCTTGCTGTACTTCGTCCGAAATAAGCATGGACCATACTACTGGGAGTGTCTTCTCAAGGAAGACTGGCAGGGAAGCCATGCCCTACTTCTGGGATGCATGGATGTTTACACACAAGCAAGGGGGTGGATGGGATGCATACTTATCTGCTCCTCCCTCATACTACTGGGATGTCTTCCTAGATTAAGACACTCCCAGTATTCCTTGAGGGCTACATCCTCCGGTGGCCTTTTTTTGTTGTTGTGGTTTTTATTGCAAAGCATTCATGGATATGAAATTGTATGGCAAGAAGTCTGAGCCCTTAAGATGAATCGAACATCTATAAAAATATTAACAGTATCTCGCTCTACCATTGAGCTATAAAGGCTAATTATATTATATACTAATATACTTATTATTAGGAAGAAAAGGACTCGAACCTTCGACAGCTTAAGCTACTGAGTTTACAGCTCAGCCCGCCATACCAACAAACGGGACCTTCCTTTATATACATACATGCACCAATAATAAAAAAATAAATTTTTTTAATCTATATTAATAAATATAGTGGCAGATATATGTATATATATACATAGTTAATATTAATTAATCCCGTGCAATTTCCACTACACGAACCATATTTCGACTTAACACCAATCAAAGTCACGCATACGAAGTTCTACCATAATATCCACTTGATAAACTGCTCTAATGCAAATAAAATATAGACCAAACTTATTGCACACACTTCTTTCGGTGCCTGACGAGTAGTTAGTACCTATCTGAGATTAAATTCACCGTGACGGTGGTGATTCACGATTACTAGTAATTCCTTATTCATGTAGTCGAATTTCAGACTACAATCCATTTTCTATCCTACTTTATTAGATTAGCTAAAATTCACATTTTCGCTTCATTTTGTATAGGAACATGTGGCACGTCTATCGCCCACAATATTTAGGCCATGATGACTTGTCTTGGTCCCTATTAACATAACCAATATAAAGGTGTGCTGCTTTATTTTTTTTAATACAAATAAAGCAAGGGTTTCCGTTAATTTAATGGAATAAACCAATATCTCACGACATTAACTGCCGACAGCCGTGCAACGCTTGTAATATCTTTCTACTAACATGGTTAGTGTTAAGATAATATTCAAATTGTGGTAAGGTTTTTCGCGTAGAGTCGAATTAAATAACATACTTCACTACTGGTTTCAGAAACGGTCTAATGATTTCAGTTCCTGCGTTGCCACATTACTCTTGAGGTGAAATGCTTACACTTTCATTTATAGACTAAATATAAACACCCCTTTTTTTCTGTATATAAAGATAGTGAATCTAATCTATGGCATTCATAATTTTCTGCTTGGACTACTAGGGTATCTAATCCTGTTCGCGACCCGAGCCTTCGTCCCTCAACGTCAGTTATTAGATAAAAGGTTGCTTTCGCCGTTATCAGTCTTCATGGTATTACAGAATTTCAACTCTACTCCATAAATACTCCCCTCCTCATATATAACTCTAGTCTAATCGTTTCTTATTTAAGACTAATTAAACCGTCTAGGTACCCTTTAAACCTAATAAAGATGAATAACACTAGTCTTCTACGTATTGCCGCGACTGCTGGCACGTATTTTGGTCAAGACATATAGATAGAAAATTGTCATAATCAGTATCCTATCTAGAATTTTATTCGATAAAATCGATCTTACACCTGTCCCTTGAAATAAGATATATCCTTAATCCCATTTCTCTAATCACGCAGAATAGACAAATTAATTAACCACCCCTTTTTTAAGCTTTTTACCAGTAACGGGGTGGTTAAATTGCATAACTTAATATAAAAATTTATATTAAATTAAACAGCCAAGTGTAATTAGCCGAAGCTATTCATTCTCCCAAATTGCTGGTTCAGCCGTTAGGCTATTGACCAATATTCCCCACTGCTGTACTATACGTATTGGGGTTTTTTCAGACCCAATGTGGTCGATCGACCTCTCAGCCTCGACTACGGAGTATCCAGCTAATTAAGCCATTACCTTAATTACTACCTATCCGGAATATTTATAGTCCTCTTAAAGCGGAAATCGCTTTCCTTTAATTACTTCAATGGTATAACGTTAGCAATAACGACTTGTTAACGTTAATATTAATGAACCACATTAACTTACAATATTAATGAAGAACATTAACTTACAATATTAATGATGAACATTAACTCACCATAGTGTTACATATAAGGTATTTATTCACCTTGCTTTAAGGCAGCCAAAATAAAATATACTCACCTGTACACCACTTCTAATGAAATTAATGATAACCACTTTTTGATATATCAAAAAAAAATAAATGATATTAATGATATTCACTTATTAAATTAGACGTACGATTAGCATGTGTCAAGCATTTGGACAGCGTTCATTCAGAGCCATCATCAAACTCATCTTAAAAATATCTGGTGGTAATAACCATTACTATATGTATCGTAGTATAACACCATAAAAAATCAGGGTCTGGTGATACACGCCATTACTATCGTAGCATACACATACCTAAAAAAAGGGTGGGGGGGGCATCCAAACGTATGCTTAAGCATGCGACAAACTTTACGCCTGCCTGGTTTCTCCACTGCTAAAAAGAATAATACTTACTAGTGCCACTTTCTTCGCAGCTTCGCAGCTTCGCTGCTTCGCTGCGAAGAGAGAGCAATAATAATAAGAATATTAGCCATAATATGACATTACCTGCCTAATAATATGCGACAATATAAACTCTTATACTTTGTAGGCAACTTTTATTATATTGCTTGCTCGAATATATTGTTATAAATTAATGATGATACAGAGTAATGTAAACCGTCTAATATAGGAGCAGGATATATACCTAATATTACAGTAAATACTACTAATGTAAGTAATATAAAAAATTCTCGCTTGTTTACATCACTTAGGTTAGCTTCAAAAAATGTACTAAAAGATCCTCCAAAGGCTATACGGTTAAACATATATATAGTATATGCGGCAGAAAATACTATAGATGAACTAGCCAAAACCCCTAATAAAGGCAATCTTTCAAATACACCATATAAAGACATAAACTCCCCTACAAAATTTAAAGTAAGTGGAACTCCACAATTACCTAAAGATAATATGAAAAATAAAATAGAAAATAAGGGCATTACCTGAGCAATACCTCTATAACAAAAAATTAGTCTAGTACCTGATCTATCATACAAGACTCCTCCAGCACATATAAATAGACCACTAGAAACGAACCCGTGAGCTAACCCTAAAGCAATACCACCTTCTATTCCTTGAATAGTATTACTAAATACAGCAATTAAGTATACAGCTGCGTGTGATACAGAACTATAAGCAATTAGTTCTTTTAGGTCTATGGTTCTTAAAGTACTAAAACTAGCATATATTATAGTTATAACTCCTATAAGGTAGATTATATATGTATAATCTACAGAGGCTTTAGGTAATAGAGGTAATATGAGTCTAAAAATACCGTATAAACTTAATTTTAATACAATTGCAGCTAATATAATACTACCGCCTAAAGGTGACTCCACGTGAGCTTTTAATAATCAAGCGTTTAAAAAAATAGTAGGTGTTTTCACTGCAAATGCTATAAATATACCATAAAATAAAAATAGTTGTGTAGAATATTTGAAATTAGTTTTCATTAAGGCATCAAAATCGGTAGTACCCATTATAGATGACATAGTTAATATAGACAATAATAAAAATAATGACCCTATTAATGTGTACAAGAAGAAATAAAAACTCGCTCGTACTTTATTACTTGATCCAAATAGACCTATTAGTATAAATAATGGTGGTAATATACTTTCAAAAAATATGTAGAATAACAAGATATCTAGTACTAAAAAAACGGCTAATAATAAAGTTTCTAGTAATAAAATTATTATCACATATGATCTAACATTTTCTTGAATAGAATTTCAATTACTTAATAACGCTACTGGAGTTATTATAGTAGTTAATAATACAAAGTATATTGATAAGCCATCCAGACCTAAATAAAAATCAAAAGAGTTTATTTCATGGTATTCTTGGACAAATTGGAATTGATTGTTACTAAAATCAAATAATATAAAAATTATTAACGATATAAATAAATTAAGTATAGATGTAAGTAAACCGATTTTTTTTATTGCGGGTGCGGAGCAAGAGCGGTCGCTATTTAATAAATTGTAGGACATACCCGTCGATATGCCAAATATACCTAATAAAGGTACGATTAATAAAAGAGAAAGTAACATGTTTAAGTTTAAAAAGTATATACAGGTTTCCCTCAGGATTAATTAATCTTTACTAATACTATGCACAACGCATAAATAAACTTTTATATTTTGTTTTTCTTGCTGTACTTCGTCCGAAATAAGCATGGACCATACTACTGGGAGTGTCTTCTCAAGGAAGACTGGCAGGGAAGCCATGCCCTACTTCTGGGATGCATGGATGTTTACACACAAGCAAGGGGGTGGATGGGATGCATACTTATCTGCTCCTCCT